>OY720441.1:198906674-198994174 GCA_963082915.1 Dolichopus griseipennis | reverse complement strand
TCAAAAAGGAAATTGATACCACAAATTATAAAATTTTTAAAGATAATGTTAGAAATCTACTTGTGACAAATAATAGTGATTGTGTCGATGATCTCATTGATATATTACAAAGAGCTAAGGTAAACTCTACAATAAAAAAGCAAATGAGAGTCAGAAAGGATAACTTATGGATGACAAATGATTTGTTAAGCATAATAAAAAAGAGGAATAGACTGTTTAAAAAGTTAAAAAAAAATCCCCATAACCTTGAAATACTAGCAAGATTTAAAAGTGCTAAAAATAAGGTAACTTATGAAATAACAAGAGCAAAACAGAATTATTTCAATAATAAAATACAATTGGCTGGCTCTGACCAAAGAAAAATCTGGAAAGTACTTAACAATTGTATCTTAAAAAAGTCAAATGATTGTAACAAAGTAATAAAAGAAATAAATATTAGTGGAATTAGAATATGTGATAGTTTTGAAATTGCAAACTGCTACAATACTCGCTTGAGTGAAATTGGAAACAAATTAGCAGACAAAATTATTGATTCTGAAAATTATACAATAAAAAACATTTTGAACGGTCAAACAATTTTTCTACAACCAACGGATGAAAAAGAAATATATAAAATCATTATGCAGTTAAAAAATAGTACACCAGGAGCTGATAATATAACAGCCGCAGATCTAAAGCATGTTGTAACATTAATAGCGCCTAAAATTGTTTGTTTGATAAATAAATGCCTATCTACTGGTACGTATCCTGAGTGTTTAAAATCAAGTATTGTTATACCTATACTTAAATCAGGATCACCACTGGATGTGTCGAATTATAGACCAATTACTCTTACAAGCTGCGTAGGAAAAGTGTTTGAAAAAATTATAAATGTCAGAATTCAAGATTTCATTCAAGAGGTCGTGGGCTTTGATAGGAATCAATTTGGTTTTCAAAAACGAATTGGAACAGACTCTGCAGTTTTCGAATCTACTAACTCAATTATAAACAAATTGGATGAAGGAAATTATGTATGCTCTGTATTTGTTGATTTAAAGAAGGCCTTTGATACGGTGAATCATAGTATCTTACTTGATAGATTGTATGAAATTGGAATACGGGGAGCAGCTCAGGATCTACTTAAATCATACCTTAACAAGTAAAGAAACAGTCAGTCGGTGCAACCGACTTAGAAATACCCTACACCTATTTGGTTCAAATTTAAAGACATATCCCGACATAAGTCGTTTAAACACCATAAGAGCTGTTATTAATTTGATCGTAAGACATAGCTAACCAAATTAACTTTATAATACTAAAAACATTTTCTAATTACCCTATCTATTAAAAGATATTATAAATTCTTACTAATTTATTTATTTAAAAATATTAAAACAAAAAAACTTGAAACAAGACTAAATTAAACATTTTAAATGGTTAGTTTATATACCTAATAGAAAAGCTTATAAACGCAAAATATGCAATAAATGTATTTCTAAAATACAATTACAAACTTAGACCTTTTCATATAATTCATTCAAATATAAAAATAAATTTTACATAAATGCAGCAAATACCTTTGAACATAGCTGAACCACTACAATTAAGTGTAGATTTCGGAGACACATAGGACATAGGAAATATATTCTTTGGCTTCGAAATTAAACTCGACCACAACCAATTCCCATGGTACTTTCATTACTAGTAACCTAGAGTTTAAATTTCATCAAAATACCGGCATTATTTTTTGAGTTATGGTGTTTGTAAGATATATGTTTGTTAGTCCTTGAACTTTTCAAGGGTTCCAGAACCCGAAATTATGGTACGATTTCGCCCATATGCAATCCCGTCATACTTCTAATACTAGTTAACCCTTGTACACAATTGGAATGTTCTATCTTAATTTTAAGTTACTAGTTTTATTAATTTCGATGATAAGCTTTTACACATTGGGGGGTCTAAGAGAGGTTCTGAACCACCACTCCAATTGATCCCAAATAAGGGGGGCACGCAAGAAATAGTAAAGAACACCCTGGGCCAAATTTGAAGCTTCTACATTCGTTTCAAGTTACTATCTTTATTAATTTCGAAAATATGCTTTAAGGTCCTCGGAACTGAGTGGCTGGTCCCCGACCCACTAATCCAATAGGGCCCAAATTTCAAAGACACTTACGAAATAGGAAGGGACACCCTGATACCAAATTTGGAGGTTCTATCTTCATTGGTTTCGGAATTATGCTCGTTTGGCCTAAATTCGATCAAAAAGTTCTAAGTTCCGAACCCATTGTCCAATACTCACCGTACGTAATCACCGCCGTAGTTTCATTACCAATAACCTACAGCACAAATTTCATGAAGATAGCCTCATTAGTTGTTGAGTTATCGTGATTTTTAATATATGTTCCTTAGCCCTGACACCGATTAAAAGGTCCGGAATCCGAACCTTTGGGCTGATTTCGCCCTTATATAGTCCGCGCTGTACTTATAGTACTAGTTAACCCTTGTACACAATTAGAACGGTCTATCCTAATTTAAAGTAACTATTTTTAGTAACTTCGATTATAAGCCTTTAAAACTTGGGAGGTCTGAGAGGGGTACAGAACCACCACTCCAATTGATCCCAAATTAGGGGAACACGCAAGAGATAGTAAAGAACACCCTTGTGGCGAATTGGAAACTTCTACATTTTTTCAAGTTGTTATCTTTATTAATTTTATAGATATGCTTTAAGGTCTTCGGTAATGTGTGGCTGGTCCCCGACCCACTACTCCAATGGGACCCAAATTCACAAGACACTAAGGAAATCGAAAGCGACACTCCGATACCAAATTTGGAGGTTCTATCTTCATTGGTTTCGGAATTATGCTCGTTTGGCCTAAATTCGATCAAAAAGATCTAGGTTCCGAACCCATGGTCCAATCCCGACCTTACGCAATTCCCGAATTAGTTTCATTACTAGTAACCTACAGCACAAATTTGATGAAGATAGCGTCATTAGATGTTGAGTTATCGTGATTTTTTATATTTGTTCGTTAGCCCTGAAACCGATTAAAAAGTCCAGAATCCGAATCAATGGGCCGATGTCGCCCATATGCAATCCCCGCCGTACTTTCAGTCCTAGTAACCTACAGTTAAAATTTCATCAAGATAGCTCCATTATTTTTTGAGTTATCGTGCCTACGGACGGACGGACGGACGGACGGACGGACGGACGGACGGACGGACGGACATGGCTATATCGACTCAGGCGGTCACGCTGATCACAAATATATATACTTTTCCATATCTAGCTCGCTTCCTTTAGGTGGTTACAAACACCATACCAAAGTTAATATACCCCTTTACCTATTCTATAGGTGTAGGGTATAAAAATAGAAAAACTATTACGAAAATTAATGGAGTACTGAGTAATCAGATTACAATAAATATTGGTGTTCCTCAAGGGTCAGTGTTAGGTCCTACATTATATCTGCTCTATATTCATAATATCCAGTATGCGAATTTACTAGCTGAATATAAGATCTTCGCCGATGATACTTTACTTATTTACAGTGCCAAAAATTGTGATGAATTAGAAAGAGTAATAAATGCAGATTTGTGGAGATACAATAATTGGCTTAAAGGTAATAAATTAACTATAAATGCTGAAAAAACAAAATATATAGTATATAAAATCAGAAATAAAGTTGATATAAATCCAAAACTGCTAGTAAATAAGATTGAAATTGAAAGAGTTACTTATTATAAATATCTAGGTGTTGTAATTGATGAGAAGTTGAAATGGGAAGATCATATTATTAAACTAGAAAAAAAAATTGTGCCTTTGTTGGGTGCTATCAAAAGAAGTGGAATTATACTGAATAGGCAATCTGCTAACAGTCTATATCATTCTCATATTATTTCACACATTAGATATAATATATGTAATTGGTCTAGCTGTTCCACTTGGCTGAAAGATAAAATTGGAATCATAATAAACAAGGCGATAAAATGTTTGCATAAATTTAATTGGCTTACCCCAACAGATGTAATTTTTAAGCGTACGGGTTACCTGAAGTTATCTCAAATCATTGTTTTGGAAAAAGCTAAACTAATTTTCAAACTGGAAAAAGGAATTTATAAAAAAGCAATTCAAATTACTAAAAGAAGTTGTGTCCACAATTATAATACCCGGAAGTTAAACAACCTAAACCATACCAAATCAAGAACTGAGTTATCACGCAACAGCTGCCTTTCGTCAGCTATAAGGATTTATAACAATCCACCATTGGATTTAAAGGAGTGTTAAAATTTAGATCTCTTTGTAAAAAAACTAAAGTATTTATTGAGAAACAATCCCTCACAAGTGGACAGAATAACGCAGGAGTGAATTACACATAACATAATTTTTATTATGTTATGTTATAGAATAATTGTATATATTTATTAATATACATATATATATGTATCCTTTAGATTGTAAGTAACTTTTACTTGTTTTATTAAATATGGAATTTTCTGTTATGTTTTATACCAAAACTTTATGTTTTGTTTATATCACAGTTAATAAATAAAAAAAGAAAATGTCGTAGTAAGATATAAGAAAATCCAAAAAAAAATAATAAAAGAATTGTATTGAAAAAAATAAAATAAAGTAAAAAATAAAAAAAAAAAAAAAAAAATACTATAGTTAAAAATAACCGAGAAACACGAAACGTTCTATACCTTCTGCAATTGAAATCGGAAAGCCTCTTAAAAGAAATCTTAAACACGAAAAAAATTAACGCAAAACGTCTATCCACATCCACAAGGATCAAGAAGTAAGGAAATATTTTTTCAACATCATTTCACCCATCTGCAAGCTAAATTTTACTATGAAGCCAAGCACATCAAGAATTCTAAAAATTTCAAATACCTATGGATCAAAAAAAAAAAATTTTCATCAGACAACCAGATAACTCTAAGGTATTTAAAATCAAGGATCTTGAGCATATTAATTTTATTAGAACTAAACTTGCATAAACATAATAGTCCATATAACTTTTTATATAAATTAAATATACAATTTTTCTTTTTTAAGTTTTTATTAATTTTCTTTAATTTGTTTTCATTAATTTTTAATTGTTATTCATACTTTTATAATTTTTATAGTGAATTTTACTTAACCTATAAAATCTTATATTTACACTTAAGAACATAATCCTTGTTATTATTAACTTTTTTTTATTTTTTCTTACATTATTTTCGTACTTCTTCATTATATAAATATCGATTCAACTATTTATTTAATTTAAAAACATTAAAATCTCCACTTTTAACTTACGTTCTTGTTATATCACATATTTCAACAAGATTTTCTATTTCTCTAATTACATATATAAATTCCTTTTATATTTTTCCTACTTAACCTAAAAAATCTTGGGAGTTCATTCCTACGATTCCTAATAATTTTGATAAATTTTTTAAAATCATTAACATTATTCAAACACTTATTTGTATTAAATTTTTTTATTTTTAAAATTGCATATTTATATATTTAAAGAAAAATTTAATTACAATTTAACATCCGAAACACTTATAATCATATCTAATAATAATTCTAACACTCAATCTAAACTTAGATTATTGATATATTTAATTACATATATCATTATAATTTTATATTTTAAACTACTACTAGTTTACAAAAAATTTATAATTAAACAAGTAAAGAAACAGTCAGTCGGTGCAACCGACTTAGAAATACCCTACACCTATTTGGTTCAAATTAAATGACATATCCATAAGTCATTTTAACACCATAAAAGCTATTACTAATTTAATCGTAAGACATTTCTACCCAAATAACTTTATAATACTAAAAACATTTTCTAATTACACTATCTATTAAAAACCATTACAAATTCTTCCTAATTTATCTTTCTAAAAATATTAAAACACAAAAAAACTTGAAATAAATAAGAAAATATATTTATTCCAATTCAAGTACAAAATGAAAAAATTCTAATTATTAATTTTTGTGATAAAAAGCTAATCAAATCATAATATATTTAATAATCCAAATTTTTTAAAATTGCAACATTTTAAATGGTTAGTTTATATACCTAATAGAAAAGCTTATAAACGCAAAATATGCAATAAATGTATTTCTAAAATGAAATTACAAATTTAGACCTTTTCATATAATTCATTTAAATATAAAAATAAATTTTACATAAATGTAGCAAGTACTTTTGAACATAGCTGAACCACTACAATTAAGTCTAAATTTCGGGGACACATAGAAATAGGAAATATAGTCTTTGGCTTCGAAGTTAAACTTGACCAGAAGCAATTCCCATGGTACATTCATTAAGTACTACATAGTAACCTAAAGTTTAAATTTCATCAAAATAGCGGCATTATTTTTTGAGTTTTTTTGGTGTTTTTAAGATAGATGTTTGTTAGCCCTTGAACTTTTCAAGGGCTTCGGAACCGGAACTATGGTACGATTTCGCACATATGCAATCCCCGCCATATTTTCAATACTAGTTAATTCTTGTACACAATTGGAACGTGTTATCTTAATTTTAAGTTACTAGTTTTATTAATTTCGATGATAAGATTTTACACATTGGGGGGTCTAAGAGAGGTCCTGAACCACCACTCCAATTGATCCAAAATAAGAGGGACACGCAGGAAATATCTTAAAAAAACAAAAAAAACAAACAAATATCTTAAAAACCCCATAACTCAAAAAATAATGCCGCTATTATGATGAAATTTAAACTCTAGGTTACTAGTAATGAAAGTGCCATGGGAATTGGTTCTGGTCGAGTTTGGTC
Source organism: Dolichopus griseipennis (assembly GCA_963082915.1). NCBI lineage: Eukaryota > Metazoa > Arthropoda > Insecta > Diptera > Dolichopodidae > Dolichopus > Dolichopus griseipennis. Next base: position 198,987,392 of record OY720441.1, on the reverse strand, counting down.
AATGAGTTCGGATTCTAGAAGGTTTTGATCGATTTGAGGCCGAACGAGTATAATTTCGAAGCCAAAGAATATATTTCCTATTTTCTATGTGTCCCCGAAATTTTGACTTAATTGCAGTGTTTCAGCTAGGTTCAAAGGTACTTGCTGTATTTATGTAAAATTTATTTTTATATTTAAATGAATTATATGAAAAGGTCTAAATTTGTAATTGTATTTTAGAAATACGTTTATTGCATATTTTGCGTTTATAAGCTTTTTTATTAGGTATATAAACTAACCATTTAAAATAATTGCAATTTTGAAAAATTTGGATTATTAAATATATTGTGCTTTGATTAGCTTTTTATCACAAAATTTAATAATTAGAATTTTTTCATTTTGTAATTGAATTGTAATAAATATATTTTCTTATTTATTTCAAGTTTTTTTGTTTTTTAATATTTTTAAATAGATAAATTAGGAAGAATTTGTAATATTTTTTAATAGATAGTGTAATTAATGTTTTTAGTATTATAAAGTTATTTGGGTAGCTATGTCTTACGATCAAATTAATAACAGCTTTTATGGTGTTAAAATGACTTATGGATATGTCATTAAATTTGAACCAAATAGGTGTAGGGTATTTCTAAGTCGGTTACACCGACTGACTGTTCCTTTATTTGTTTTTTTTTTAAACTAAGCTTCAGTTTCTTTAACCATAATATTCACTAAGCCGTTGATTACTCGGCTGTAGCTATTGTATAAGGTTATGAAATATGAATGCACAAATGTTAACTTTGTGTGACATCTATAATCTTACACAAGAATTATTTATGTCTTTTTATTAAATCTTATTTTATATTACGATATAATTATACAATTTTACGATATTTTTTTATTAGATATGATCTGACCGGGGTTTGAACCCGAGACCTTCCCTATGAAAGGCGGCGTCTTTACCACTACGCCATTGGCCAGTGGTAAAGACGCTAGTAATGACTTTGTTACTAGTAATGAAACTACGGCGGGAATTGCGTACGGTCGGAATTGTACAATGGGTTCGGAACTTAGAAATTTTTGATCGAAGTTAGGCCAAACTAGCATAATTCCGAAACCAATGAAGATAGAACCTCTACCTTTGGTATTGGGGTGTCTCTTCCTATTTCCTTAGTGTCCTTGAAATTTAGGCCCCATTGGAGTAGTGGGCTGGGGACCAGCCACCCATTTCTGAAGACTTTAAAGCATATCTATAAAATTAATAAAGATAGCAAATTCAAAAAATGTAGAAGCTTCAAATTTGGCATAAGGGTGTTCTTTACTATCTCTTGCGTGTCACCCTAATTCGGGTACAATTGGAGTGGTGGTTCAGTACTCTTCTTAGAACTCCCAAGTTTTAAAAGCTTATCATCGAAATTAATAAAAATAGCAACTTAAAATTAAGATAGAACGTTCAAATTGTATACAAGGGTTAACTAGTATTGAAAGTATGACGGGGACTGCATATGGGTAAAATATAGAACCATGGTTTCGGGTTTTGGAATCTTTGAAAAGTTCAAGGGCTAACAAATATATATCTTATATTTAGATTTATTTTATTAGTCTCTAAGAAACTTTACAATTTTACAATTTAAAATTAAAATTATATTCTACATATATGCTCTACTATTAATTTTTTTAAATATACTAATTCTAGTTTAATTTTTTATATTATGGTGTAGTTCATTAAAAAGTTGGACTCCTTTGTACATCAGTGAATTTTGTGAGCTCGATTTTTTGTATAGCGGTAGTCTAAAGTCTCTTCTGCTTTGTAAATAATAATAACCACCAACATATTCAATGTGTTCCTGCTTATAACTGGGCATCAAATTATGTTTTAGTTTAAACATGAGGATCAATATGTTAAACTTTAATTTATTTTTCACATCCATCCATTTCAATGTATTTAACATATCTTTGATATGGGTTCTAATACCACATTTTAAAATGATTCTCATAGCTCGGTTTTGCAAAACTTGCAATCTGTTTATTTGTGTTTCGTTACTTAAAAATAAAATTGAAGAACAATAGTTTAAATGTGGCAGTAGAAGCGTATTATATATATTTATTGCACAGCTTCTGGAAATTTTTGACCTTATTCTACCTAAAAAGCAATTTTTTTTGCCATCTTTTTACATATATATTTACAGTGAATTTTGAAATTTAGCTTATCATCTATAATTACTCCTAGATATTTTATTTCATCGGCATTTTCAATTTTTTCTCCATTTATTTCTATTTATGGTTTTTGTGAGTTTATTCATATTAAGCCATATATATAGGTTTTTCAAATCTTCATTAATTTTTGTTTCACATTCAACTAAATCATCGCTAATTATGTACACCAAAGTATCGTCTGCAAATAGTAAAACTTTACAAAACTTTAATGTTGTGTTAACATCATTAATATATATGAGAAATAACAATACACCTAGAATAGAGACTTGTGGAACACCTAAATCAACCAATCTAGGATTTGAAATAGTGTCATTTATTTTTGTACACTGCATTCTACCTGTTAAAAAACTTCTAAACCATTTCAGCTCCACATTTCTGATCCCGTATTTTTCTAATTTAGCTAAGAGAATATTCCTATCAAGCATTTCGAATGCTCTTCTGAAATCCAGAAATGTTGCTACAATTTTTTTCCCTTTTTCTGTATGTCTTTTCCATTCATGCAATATCCAATTTAGTGCCGTCTCTGTTGAATATCCTTTCCTAAAGCCAGATTGCATTTCATTTATAATATTATTTTTCATTAAATAGTTTTCTAGTTGTAAGCAAACCACTTTTTCTATTATTTTTTCATATGGTGGTAACATATTTACTGGCCTAAAATTTTCTGCTGGTTTTGCATTTAGTATTTTTTCTACAGGTATTATGGTAGCTATCTTCGACTTACTTGGAAATATTCTTTTACTTAATGATTTATTTACTAGCTCTGTTAAAACTAGTATTATTTTCTCTTTACATTCCAAAAATATATTACTGTTTAATCCATTCCAATAATTTTTTGAGATATACTTCTAATAACAGTCTCCATTTTATTAAAGTTGACTAGCTTAAATTAGAATTCATTCTGCATGTGTAATATTTTATTTCTTTTCCTTTTTTAGTACGTTTTTTTTATTGTTTTCCACATATTCTTTTGATCATTTTTTTTCTCATTAATTTTAGCCTCGATATGTTTATCTCTATAATTTCTACACGCATTTCTATACTTATTTCTAACGGCTTTATAATTATTCCAATTACTTATACTATATGGTAATAAGGAGTATACATTATACAATTCAATTTTTTTTGCTTTTAGCCTATGCAATTCCTCATTAAACCATTCAATTTTATTATTTTCAATATTAGTAGTTTTTCTTAATTTAACCCTAATTCAATTATTTTGCTAAATTTTCTACTCTTATCATCCAAATCATTTAAGTTCACTAAATTTTCAAAATTATTTTCAACCAATTCTTTTATGTATAATTCTTTATTAAATTTAATGAATGAAAACTTTTCTTTTGGTATTTCATTTTTGTTTGCACATATTTTGATATCTATGGTTTCATGGTCGGATATTTTACAATTTTTATTAATATAAATAGTAGCATCAGTAAAATAATCAATCAGTACATAATCTATAATTGTTTTGGTATATATTGTGACTCTAGTATATTCTTTTACAGATTGTTTTAACCCAAAATCTTCAATCACTTCATCAATTTTAAGTTTCTCATTACTTATGTTAAAATCCCCACATATTATAAAATGTTCTTCAAATTTGTAATTATTTTCAAGAAAATTTCTCAAGGTATTTACAAATTCATTCACTGGCATTTTTGGTGATCTATACAAAGCAATAATATTCCACTTTGTATCTAACAGTTTTATTTGACACATTAAAATCCACATTTTATTATCAATTGAAAGACACTTAATCTGATTGGATTAAATTTTTTTATAGATATAAACTGTAACTCCTCCTGTGTGTCTTTAATTGGAATAAGTTTGATACATGCTGTACCCGGTCAAGCTGATTTCACTGTTTTCTATTTCTTCTGTAATGTGCGTTTCAGTTAATATAATAAAATCATATTTGTTTTTTGTAATTATTTCTTCCAATTCAGCAAAATTTCCTGTAAGGCCTTGGATATTCATCATTATACCTACTAATTCATTCTCCTTTTTTTTGTCATTTATAAAAAAATCTTCTTTTTTTCAATAAACATTTTTCTGTTTAATGTTGGACATTTTTTATCATTTATCTATGATTTACATTAAGACCCAATTTATATTTATTATTTGTTCTCACACAATTTACACATTTCCAATCACTTGCTTTACAATCTTTTATTTTATGTTCACCTCCACATTTTAGGCGGCTTTCCCTTTCAGCCTTACAGTTTTGAGCCTTATGGTTGTATCCTAAGCACTTATTACATTTTCTAACATCATACTCTCATATACTTTGCACATGTCCCATCCAATTTTTATTCTACCTTCTTTTAAAATTGTTTTATAGTCTTCAATATTTAATTCCACAATCAAATTAAATGATAATTCTTCTGTATCAAAACTTGTTTTTTTTTTGGTTATTTTATTTATTTCATCCTTAAATGTGATATTATTTTGAGCTACTATTTTGTTAATTACTTCAGTATTTTCATATTCATCCGACATACCGATTATTAACATTTTAAGATTTCTATTTTTTGGTTTAATAGCTTCATAATTATCTTTTAATTTATTTTCAACTTGTTTTTTGATACTTTCCACTGATTCGATATCTTTACAAAAAACAGCTACAGTCCCATCTCTTTTATTCAATATCCCATTTATATTCAGATTTGTGTTTACTGGGTCAATTTGACATTTCAGCTGCATTTTTGTTGCATCAGCTGTTTGCATTTTTTTAGGTTTTATTAATACCATTGGATCAAACTTTGAATTTGATACACGAGGGTTCTTTCCTATTTCCGTTTTTATTTAACACTTTTATATTTTTAAAAGGCGAAGAATTTTGCCATAATTTAAACAAAATTTTTAATTTAAAAATAAAATAGTTTTTTAATAAACGATTAAATTTCTTTTATTTAATTTTTATTATGTCATATATTTTATTGAATTATTACCATAGGTGATATATTATTAAGACATTGTGGATATGGATATCTAATTAAATTTGAACCAAATAGGTTTAGGGTATTTCTATGTCGGTTGCACCGACTGACTGTTTCTTTACTTGTTTTTATAAATTTTTTGATATAATTTATAATCTTATAAAAAATTATTACTTTTTCAAAGTGAGTGCGTTGATTGTTATTACTGCTATATCAGCTGGTATTATTTCAATAATTATTTTAAGAAAATTTTTTCGATCAGTTGTACAAACGTATAATCTTTTATGTTTAATAAAATTTCAATATTACTTTATTAAGAATAAATGACAATAATGGCTACAAACAACAATATTATTAATGTACAAAATTATCTTAACATAAGGCACTCAACAGATTTAGATGACATTTTAACAACCAGCTTATATAAGAACAATTTTAATATTTTATACTTACATATTCGCAGTTTAAGACATAAATTGTCAGATTTAGAATCTTTAATAAACTCTTATAAATATCCAATTCATATAATAGTCTTAACAGAAATTTGGTTGAGGAAATCAGAAAACTAATTTTTTAGCCTTCCCGGTATTCTTCTTATTTCTCTAACCGACTGGAACCTATCGATCTTTTTATTCTCTAACCGACAGGAATTTGTCTAGTACTTTTGCTTTTGAGAGGGAATTTTCAAATACAAATTTTTTAATTGTCAAATTATTAAAGCAAAATGTTAATATAATCGGAATCTACCAAGCACCAAAATACAAATAATAATGAATTTCTAGTTAAATTAGATGAAATTCTTGTCAAATATAAAAATTCATATGTACTGGGTGATTTTAATATAAACGTATTAAACCAGCACTGATGTTAAACAATACGAAATACATTGTTAAGTAATGGTTACTTCTTACGTAACAAACTGTCAAAAAAATACGCGACAAGGATTGCCCCAAATAGTAAAAGTATATTAGATCATTTTGTAACTGATCTAACAACATATCAGTATTAATAAATTTGAATTGCATCTAACCTCTGCTGAAGAGGTCAGTTTTTCCATAAGTAAATTAAAATAATGTGCTGCAACTGGATACGATTTTATCTCAACAAAATGTATAAAAAAGGATGCCGGAAAATTAGTTCCAACATTTGTGAGACTTATTAACTTTTCATTTCAAACTTCCCTACAGCATTAAAAGTTGCTATAGTGTCTCTAATACATAAAAATGGACGTAAAACTGTAATTCAAATTAAAGGCACATTTCGGTACTAAGTGCCTTTTCAAAAATTTTCGAAATAAGTATTAAAAATAGATTAACTTTTTTTATTTCTAACAATAATGTGCTGTATGAGGATCAATACGGCTTTGAGAAAATTTCTAACACGACAGCGGCATGTTTAAACTTAACACATTTTATTTCGAATAATATAGATCAAAGAAATTATGTTGCCTGTGTCATTCTAGAATTTCAAAAAGCCTTTGATTGCGTTGATCAGAATATATTGCTACATAAATTAATTAACTTAAATTTTCATGTTAAAGACTTACTTTATTTCAAAACATGTCTAACAAACAGAAAACACAAAGTTAGAATAAACAAATCATACAGCATCTTAAAAAAAATAATTAAAGGAGTAGGGTTTAATTCTTCGCCCAGATTTATTCAAGATTTTTGTAAATGATTTCACAACTGAAAATTAAAGGGCATTACTCAGTTATACCCGGATAATGCTGTAAGTAAATACGCAGAAAAGAAAGAAGTAGCACTTAAAGAGTCAATTGAATCTGATTTATTAACAATCAATGTGTGGCTGACAAAGCATCGTCTAAAACTTAACATTAAAAAGACAAAAATATTATTTTTAATAATAAAATCTTTTATAGCCCAATATTCCACTTGAATCGTATTCCGATTGAAAATGTAAAAGTATTTAATTACTTAGGTCTTATTTATGGTATTATGTATTAGATGGAAAAATCACATTGAGCACGTTAGTAATAAAATTAGTCCATATATTTTTATATTGCGAAGACTAAAAAAATTCCTGAATATGCTGTACATAATTTACTGTGCACATATTCATTCAAACTTAACATATCTCAACCCAATCTGGAGTGGAACTGCACAAGCCAATGCAAACATAATAAAATATTATAATATTTAATCGGCTTATTTTTCCCATACAAATATAAACATCCCTTTTCATAGTAAACTATAAGACCAATTTTAATGAAACAACAACCAAAAGAAAGGTTTTTTTTGGTTTTCATATCACAATGATATTTTTTTCTAAGAAAATTGCGTTTTTTCAGGTGAAAACCCATTAACGTCTTTAATTTAACGGTCACGCTGTTAAAAGTTGAGGCTTATGACTCTAATATTATGCGCCGACTTTCTGTGAAAAAGTAATTCATTTTCGGTTGTAACACGCAGCTCAATCAGACTATTATATGCGCCGACTTATGTCTTTCTTTTTTTCGTTTAGTTCAAATGTTCGATGAACAAGAAGATTGAATTTTTTTAAAATTTTTGTTTTTTTTTTATTTTTTTTTCTTTATCTTAATTTTTTAGAAAAAAAATGAGTACTGTTCCAAATGAAAGCAATACATTTAGTTTATACAGTAGTTTTCATTTACAAAGAACTCGGTTTAATTTTCATTATAATACATTTTGCAATTTTTGCCAATGAATTAAATTTTACCTAAAAATGTAAGTTGTTTACTACATTCATATTTCTTTCCTTTAAATTTATTTTATCTAATAATGTTGCTTGGTGATTGATTTAGTATTTTTATATTTATTTTCGAATATAATAGAAAATCATAATAACGTATCAAAAATATAAAAAAAATTTCATTGAAAGGAAAAGCAGTATACATAGGCTTGAGGCTGACACATCAAATAAAATTCTAGCAAATGAGTTCGAAGTTTCCATTCTAGAATTAGCTCATTCTACAATGTTCAATTTTTATACCAATTTTTCAAAATTCACAGCATTTTTTAAAACGACATTCGTTTATTACGAAGAATATTTTCTGTCTCCTTATGGTCGTTATAAGCGAAAAGTATTGTATGTTTTTTGTTTGCTAAAAAAATATTATTTTGCTACATCGTATATTGTTGTTGCTTTTCGTTAAATTTTTTATAATAATAAAATAACCGACTTTTGAAATATATTCTGTTGTTGCCATTACGTTTGAGAGATGTATAACAAAAGTTGTTATAAAATATGTTTACAAAAAATTAAAAGCAAAAAATCTTTCTTAAAAAAATAATTTGCAATTTAAATGATTTGTTCCTTAGGGCCTAACCAAAATCAACACTTTCAGTGTATAATTGCTAACAAAAACTTTTTAATTAGTTGTTAAGTACATGATATTGCATGAGAATAACTTACTGTTCCTCGAATTTTTAAAATTGACAAATCATATAAAAATGTTATTGTTTTTTCTTATGTTGTTATTGTTCTAAAAATAAAATATTTTAAAATAATATTGTTTTTAAAAATACCTATATTTTTTAAAAAAATACATTACATATATGCAAAATAATTGAAATACCTATAATATCTTTGCAGAAACAAAAGAAAATAACATTTCTTAAAAAAAATTATGTGTTCTTTAGGGATCATCCAGAATAAACGCGTACGGCGTGCAGTTTCTGTCAAAAAATTTGGAAATAAGTAGGTATGTTATGTACTGTACTTCGGAATTTTAAATTTTAAAATTTGAAAAAGCGTTTAAAAATATTGCAATTGTTTTTTCTGATGTTGCTACGATTAAGTTTTCAAAATAAAATATTTTTAAATAATATTTTTTTTTTCAAAAAACATATATTCAATATAATCATAAATACCTATAATATGTTCGCAAAAAAACACCAAAAAATAATTTTCAACTTAAATAAAAGCGTTTGGCGCATAATATCTGTCAAAAAATTTACAAATAAATAGGTACATGAATTTACATGAGAGTAACCAAAATACGGTTCTAGTAATTAAATTGTGAATTCCACCAAAATTTGGAATTTTAATTAGAATTTTACTATTTAAGCAAAAATGGTTAAAACTGAAAGACACTTTCTTCAATTTAAAGAACCGATTTTAAATTTAAAAAAATCTTTTGAAGACCCTAACTAGAAGATATGTGGGACCAAAAATTTTGTAAAAATTGGGTTTATATACGAGTATATATATTTCTATATATTTAAACAATATATTTTTGTAAAGCCTATGAAAGCAGATCTCTTTTACCGTTTTCAGATTGAAAATACATTCTACAGAACTTTTGTTATAACAATTTAAATATGGAGCTTTTTTAAAATTTGAGGGGCTGCAGCTCCGTAACGGGGCTACAGAAAAAGGTTCTTCTACGAAATTATTTTTTTTGCAATACCTACCCGTGTTTAAAATTTCTTTACTCTATTTCAAACGGTGTAAAAGTTTGTGTAAACATACGGACGGACGGACGGACAGACAAAGTTAAAATTAAGACAAGTAAAGAAACAATCAGTCGGTGCAACCGACTTAGAAATACCCTACACCTATTGGGTTCAAATTTAATGACATATCCATAAGTCATTTTAACGCCATAAAAGCTGTTATTAATTTGATTGTAAGGCATAGCTAACCAAATTAACTTTATAATACTAAAAACATTTTCTAATTACACTATCTCTTAAAAAATATTACAAATTCTTACTAATTTATTTATTTAAATATATTAAAAAACAAAATAACTTGTTATAAATGAAAATATATTTATTCCACTTCAATTACAAAATGAAAAAATTCTAGTTATTAAATTTTTTGATAAAAATCTGATCAAAGCATAATATATATAATAACCCAAATTTTTCAAAATTGCAATTATTTTAAATGGCTTGTTAATATACATAATAGAAAAGCTTATAAACCCAAAATATGCAATAAATGTATTTCTAAAATACAATTACTAATTTACACCTTTTCATACAATTCATTTAAATATAAAAATAAATTTTAAATAAATGCAGCAAGTTCCTTTAAAGAAAGCTGAACCACTCTTCAACTCAAGTCGCTCTTCAACCTTCGTTGAAACAACACTAATTTCGGTTTAATAAGAATTTTACTAATTTCAAATCTATCAATAAACTTAAATTTTGTTTTTTCATTTAATTTAAAATTATAAAGTTATAAAATTAATTTTTTTTTTTTTTATTTTTTTCCTTTAAATTTAAAGTGTTTAAAATTTGTAGTGTTTTTCTACTTTCTTTTTCTAATTCTACTTCAATTTTTTTTATTTTGGATCACATTGCCGCACTTTCAATGGCGGACATATCTAGATAAGTATCATTTTTAATTTTATCTGCATGCTAAAATTTTATCGTAAATAACTAAATTTTTTTTACACTACTTGTTTTACACTTTTTTTTTTTTTTATATTTTTTATTTTTTTTTTTTAACTAAACTTAACTTAAATTAATTTTAGAATTTTTTTATTTTATTAATTTTTAAATATCACGCGCCGGATTGTTTTGTTTACTTTAAATTAAAATAATTTTTTTTTTTGGAAATAATCATTCTTTTAATTTTCTCCTAGTGGTAAACAAAACAATTTATCCATCTCTCTCCTTCCCATGGATAGATGTTAATGTTTTTAATAACTCTCTCCACTCTCAATATACCATCATAAAAACACCGTAACTTAATTAATAAATTCTGATGGTATATGTCCAATAATTTTTAAATTTTAATTTTGTTTTTGTATTTAATTAGTTATATTACCACAATTACAAATGCTTTATTTTTAATTAGATGTAATTGTGTATTTGTTTTATTTTGATTGAGTTTTTGGTTGTACCTACTACAATAAGGGCACATATAGTTCCTATATAGATTCTATATCGTGCAAGTTAAAAACTGTTGGACGTAGTTATAAACCATTTTCTCACTCGAAATAAGACTTTTAAGTTTTAAATTTTTTTTTTTTGTAAATTTTTTTCTTTTTTTCAAAGGTGTTGTCGATAGGTTGATAAAATCGTACATAATAAGCATTTTTGTTTTTTTTGTTTTTTTTCTTCTTCTTTTTTTTCTCCCTAATTTCTAACAACATTACCAACTTTAACTTTAATTTTTGTAATATTCGCGGTTTGGAAACGAACTTCCATGCCGTTGAAGGTCATCTTAATTCAATTAAACCGGCAATCCTTGCTCTATGTGAAACGCAAGTTAGTAGTCACAATGTTAACTTCGATATTAACGGCTACTTACTCGTTTCACACTTCGTTCCCAAAAGAGGCATCGCCATCTACATAAAAAAAGACATTGCTTTTAACACTCTTGACAAATATAAATCTTCAAGCCCAACTACGTTTGGGTCAAAATCCATGTTGAAAAGCATGTTATACATTTCTGTTTTCTATACAGATCACCCAATTCAAGTGAACAAGAAACTGTTATGGAAATTGAAAACCTTTCAAACCAGATCAATGAAATTCTCGATTGTTTTCCTGATACCGAAATTGTTCTGGCGGGGGATTTTAATGTTCATAACAAAGACTGGCTTCACTTTTCCAGTACCTCTTCTCCGAGTCAAAACTCGATTGGGAAACAAGTTGAATTGTTTTCTACTCTATTCCACCTTTCTCAACTTGTTAAAAATCCCACTAGAATCCCAGACCGTGCTGATCAAGAAGGTCACCTCTTGGATCTGTTTCTAACCACACACCCTGAAAAGTATGTGGTTTCAGTTGGTTGCCCCCTGGGGGGCTCTGATCACTGTTTGGTCAATACAAGCTTCCGGGCAGGCTCGGTGTCCAATCAAAGGTCCCTTCCCAAAAAATTGGTATGGCATTATAACCATGCTAACTGGGAAGGTCTGAACAATTTTTACAAAACCTTTGATTGGTCACTGTGCTTCCGAGGTAGGAATGTTGACTTCGCTGCAAATGCGATTAGTGAAACTATTCTACTTGGAATGAGATTATTTATACCTCACTCCATGAAATCTATCAAACGGAAACCCAAAACTTGGTTTAATCGCATTTGTAAAGAAGCCATTCTAAAAAAAGAGGAGGCCTTCAAAAAGTACCGGGACAGTGGTTTAGAGGCTCACAGGACCAACTATATAGTGGTTCGGAACAGATGTAAGAGAGTTATCAACAAGCAAAAATTCTTGTTCAACCAAAAGTTGAAACGAAAACTCATACACATGCCAAAGAATAGCAAGTCCTTTTGGACTTTTGCAAAAAATCTAAAAGAGGACAATAGCGGGTCTTCTTTTCCTCCACTTGTTGATATAAACAACCACATCATATCAGATTCAAAAGAAAAAGCGAATTTGTTTGGCAAACAGTTCGCTTCTAACTCATCACTGCCTCAGTCAACTCAAAGACCTCCATCTATTCCAGAAGTTGGCTGCTCCTTTGGTAGAATATACTTTAGGACGCGAGCAGTGATGAAAATCTTGAAGAATCTTGATACAAAAAAATCAGCCGGTCCGGACGGTATTACAACTACCGTTCTCAAAAACACATATACTTCCATTTCAAAACCTCTGCGCAACCTTTTCCATCTTTCCTTTACTTCGGGTATTCATCCTACCCAATGGAAGGTTGCACATGTTTTTCCAATTCCTAAAAAAGGCGATAAAAGCGAACCCTCTAACTACCGACCTATTGCTATTACTTCGGTCCTCTCCAAAGTAATGGAAAAAGTTATAAATTATAAGCTTTTGAAATATCTAGATCTTAAAGGTTTGCTTCATGATCGACAATACGGGTTCAGAGCCCGTCGTTCAACTGGTGATCTCATGACCTACCTTTGCGAAAAACTTAATATCAGTCTTCACCATTCTGGTGAGTCTGATGTTGTAGCTTTGGATATTTCTAAAACTTTCGATCGAGTTTGGCATGATGCTTTATTGGCAAAATGCAGGGCTTTAGGTCTAGGTAGGGTTTTCGTTAAATGGATTGTAGATTTCCTTTCGAATCGCACGATTCGTGTTCTTGTCGATGGATATTCATCCAAAGATTTCAAAATAAATGCTGGTGTCCCTCAGGGATCTGTTTTATCCCCCAGTCTTTTCCTAATATTTATAAATGACCTACTATCAATAACCTCCAATCCAATCCATAGCTTCGCAGACGACAGTACCCTTGTTGCTTCCTATGAATTTCATAGCTGCTGTAACATTAATCACCAGATTAATTCAACAGTAAAAAATTTCACTATAAGTGAATTAAACAAAGATTTAATTAAAATCCAAAAATGGGGTGAAATCAACAGAGTTGAGTTTAACACAAAAAAAACCCAATGCTGTCTAGTCTCGCGAAAAATAGCTACAACTATTCCGAACCTTACTTTTCAAGGAGAGGCTTTGCACCATTCGGAAGACTTGAACATTTTGGGGATTGAGCTAAACAAAAAATTGACTTGGTCAAATCATATTTTTGGAGTAGCTAAGGACGCTGCTAAATGTTTGGGTTTCTTGTATCGCTGCAAAACTTACTTCTCACCCTCTGATCTCCTTAACATCTATAAAACTTATATCAGACCAAAAATGGAGTATAATGCACATATTTGGGCTGGTGCTCCCATTACGGCGCTGGGATATCTTGATAAAGTGCAAAATAGAGCTATTCGTCTTATAAATGATCCCAGTGTTACCTCAACGCTCACTCCACTCAGCCATCGTCGCACTGTTGGGTCACTGACCTTGTTTTATAGATATCTTGTAGGGACTAACACCTGTTCTAAAGAAATCAAACAACTTATGCCTCCATTCAAGATTTTCCAACGGGAAACAAGGAGGTCAACAGATGCTCATCCCTACACAGTTGAACTAGCCAGATGGCGTAACACGGCTTATGGAAATTCGTTTGTCATGCGCTCATCTCGTTTATGGAACCATCTTCCACCAAATGTGTTCCCCAAAGTTGATAATGTATATATGTACGATTTAACCAAATTTAAGAAGAACATTAACATCTTTCTTCTAAATATCCCATCCAATTTTCCCCATCCCCCATAATCCAGATATTCCAAATAACTTTCACCATCATCCTAAATCCTTCCATATCCTCATCCCTGTAACCAAACTGTACATTTGTATTACAGGTTCCCTCCTAAAGTTTGGTTCAAAAAGGGTGTGGTTTTGGTGTGTTAAAATCATACACTTCCCAGCGAAACGCCGCACAGTTTCAATGGGTGGCTTTCGAGCTTTCCATTCCCTCGTAAAAAAAAAAAAAAAAAAAAAAAACACTACAATTAAGTCTAAATTTCGGGAACACATATGATATGATTTCTATTCTTTGGCTTCGAAATTGTACTCGTTCGGCCTCAAATCGATCAAAAACTTCTAGAATCCGAACTCATTGTCCAAACTCGACCAGAACCAATTCCAATGGTACTTTCATTACTAGTAACCTAAAGTTTAAATTTCATCAAAAAAGCGGCATTATTTTTTGAGTTATGGTGTTTTTAAGATATATGTTTGTTAGCCCTTGAACTTTTCAAAGGGTGCAGAACCCGAAACCATGGTACGATTTCGCCCTTATGCAGTCCCCGTCATAATTTATATACTAGTTAACCCTTGTACACAATTGGAACGTTCTATCTTAATTTTAAGTTACTAGTTTTATTAATTTCGACGATAAACTTTTACACATTGGGGGGTCTAAGAAAGGTACAAAATTAGAGGGACACGCAGGAAATAGTAAAGAACAGCCATGTGCCAAATTTGAAGCTTCTACATTTGTTTCAAGTTACTATCTTTATTAATTTCGAAAATATGCTTTAAGGTCCTTGGAACTGAGTGGCTGGTCCACACCCACTACTCCAATTGGGCTCAAATTTCAAGGACACTAAGGAAATCGAAAGTCATACCCACCCTGAGGTTCTATCTTCATTGGTTTTGGAATTATGTTCGTTTGGCCTAAATTCGATAAAAGTTTTAAGTTCCGAACCCATTGTCCAATCCTCACCGTACGCAATCGGCGCCGTAGTTTCGTTACCAATAACCTACAGCACAAATTTCATGAAGATAGCGTCATTAGTTGTTGAGTTATCGTGATTATTTATATATGTTCGTTAGCCCTGAAACCGATTAAAAGGTCCAGAATCCGAACCCTTGGGCTGATTTCGCCCTTATGCAGTCCACGCTTAACTTTAAGCACTAGTTAACCCTTGTACACAATTTGAACGTTCTATCTTAATTTTAAGTTACTATTTTTAATAATTTCGATTATAAGCTCTAAATACTTAAGAGGGTCTAAGAGGGATACTGAACCACCACTTCAATTGATCCCAAATTAGGGCGACACCCAAGGGATAGTAAAGAACACCCTTGTGCCAAATTTGAAGCTTCTACATTTTTTTAAGTTGTTACCTTTATTACTTTTAAAGATATGCTTTAAGGTCTTCGGAAATGTATGGCTGGTCCCCGACCCACTACTCCAATGGGACCCAAATTTCAAAGACATTAAGGAAATAGGAAGGGACACCCTAATACAAAATTTGGAGGTTCTATCTTCTTTGGTTTCAGAATTATGCTCGTTTGGCCTAAATTCGATCAAAAAGTTCTAGGTTCCGAACCCATGGTTCAAACCCGAACTTACGCAATCCCCGAAGTAGTTTCATTACTAGTAACCTACAGCACAAATGTGATGAAGAAAGCATCATTAGTTGTTGAGTTATAGTGATTTTTTATATATGGTCGTTAGCCCTTCGATCGATTAAAAGGTCCAGAATCCGAACCAATTGGCCGATTTCGCCCATGTGCAATCCCCGCCGTACTTTCAGTCCTAGTAACCTCCAGTTAAAATTTCATCAAGATAGCTCTATTATTTTATAGTTATCGTGCCTACGGGCGGACGGACGGACGGACATGGCTATATCGACTCAGGAGGTCACGCTGATCACAAATATATATACTTTTCTATATCTAGCTCGCTTCCTTTAGGTGGTTACAAACACCATACCAAAGTAAATATACCCTTTTACCTATTCTATAGGTGTAGGGTATAATAAACTTTTGACACTTATTGAAATTTTCGTTTTGAAGCTAAACTTATAAAAATTTATATATAAATAAAAAAAAATTTTGAAAGGTATTCAAGTTAAAGGTGTTTAAAACCAGCTCCTAAAAGGGACAAAAAAAATTTTAAATTTCTAGATTTAGCCGTTCAGAAGTTATGAGGGACCTTATGATGAGGGAAGGAGTTATCGTAATATTTTGGATTACGATAAATTTTAGTTCCGTATGGCAACCCTATACAATTGACTTTTAAAAATTTTTAAAGCTTTTAAGAACAGCTGCCTGTTACCGTTTTCAGTTTGAGAATATAACTTATAGAACTCTAATTACAATTCTTTAAATATAGGGCTTTTTCCGAATTTGTGTGTCTGTAGCTCCGTAATATATAAATAAATAGGTACATGAATTTACATGAGAGTAACCAAAATACGCGTAACGAGATGTACTGTAACTCGGATTCTTAAAATTTACAAATTGACAAAATGTATAAAAATATTGTTTTTGGTTTTTCTTATATTTCTAAGATTATGTTTTAAAAAATATCTTATATTGAAAAATTTCAAAATATACCTATTATATGAAATTAAAAAAATTTTTATATCCGTATGACTATATAGTCAAAGGGTATAATAAATTTGCCGTTACGTTTATGACGCGGAGAAGGAGGGGGGGTAGATATAGACTCAAGTGTATGGATCGGATCTTAATCGAAAAATAAATCGATTTAGCTATATATTTCCGTCCGTCCGTCTGTCCGTCCGTCCGCACGATAACTCAAAAACTAAAGGAGCTAGGATCTTGAAATTTTCGCAAATTCATTTTGTTGCAATAGCCGTCATCGCTATTTAAATTCAGCCATTTTGACCATGGGTTCGGGAGCTGCCATACAACTTCTTTTTTTATATGAATATTTTTCTGTACGTATTACAGCTGCGTGTCTGAAATTTTGCCAAAAGTAGTTTAGTTTTATGGCCAAAGTTTCTGCAAAGTTTGGTTGGTCTAGGGAGTGGGTTCGAGGAGCTGCCATACAACTTCTCATTTTATATGAGCATTACTCTCCACCTAATGAAGCTGGGTATCTGAAATTTTGCTAAAAATAGTTTAGTGTAATGGCCAAACTTTCTGCAAAATTTGGTTGGTCTACTGTAGAGGGTTCGAGTAGCAGCCATACAACTTCTTCTTTTATATGAGCATTACACCACACCTAATGAAGCTGGGTGTCTGAAATTTTGCCAAAATTAGTTAAGTGTAATGGCCAAAGTTACAGTAAAATTTGGTTGGTCTACTGCAGAGGGTTCGAGTAATCCTTCTTTTATATGAGTATTTCACTACACTTGAATGTTTGAAATTTTGCCAAAAGTAATTAACCGGATGCTATAATGTATATGTTACGGTCATACGGTTATCCCAGAGTTGACACAGTCTACTCTACTACACTCTTCCTCGTTTGTACAAAATTAAAACATTCAAATAAATATTTTTGTGTGTACGAGCGAATTACATTTTTCGTATTCTTTTAAGTAAAAAAAAAATAAAACAAATAAAAATTAAGTTTATAGTGCTTTATTAAATCTAAAATTAATCTGAATAATCCAATAATAATGAATGACTTAATAATAATTAATGAATAATAACGAATGACTCTTAATTACAAAAAATGCATCTATTTATGCTATTTCAAACAAAGGAAAAGTTTAAACAAAGAAATTAGATAAAAAGCCTTAGCTTGCACATTCTTTAATATTCAATACATTTATATGACTTTGTTATCAGATGAATCTTAGAAATAGGTTACAATAAAGTATAGACTAGTTGAATTTAAATATAATTATAGATAAATACTTATGAATTATGATTTTGTTTATTCAGGTGCATCCTATATTATTAAAATAACAATAAATAGAAAATATGAATAAAACTACTTATTATGAGTAATGCTCATGTGTTATGCTGGATATGTAACTCCTCCCCTCTTAGTTGACGTGACGGCCAGAGGAACTTAGCAATCGGAGTTTCTTTGGCAGGAACGTTCGCTGGACTATTTTCCGGAACATTTGGATAATTTAATTCTTCAGTATTAAAATTTGACAGTTCTTGTAGGCTTAACTGCTTATTTTGTACTGCATATTTACCATGATAAATTTTGATTAAGGTAACGATAACAAAATACAAAATTACAAATATGAGTACTATAGTAACTGAATATAGTAACCAATTATTATGCTTAACTTCATGATGAATTATATTAACAGATTTTTGTGTTTCAAAGTTAAAATCTTGCAATTTTTCCAAACTTAAATAATCGATAACTTTTGATGAATTGATACTGTTAAATGTTGTTGGGTGTATAAAAATAGTTTCTTCAAAAATTTGCGGTTTACTGTTATAGTTTATACCATTGACTTGAATTGAACAATTTTCGAAGTATATTAAAGCTGTACCTTGGATGATTATATTGCCAAAATTTTCACATGTTGATTCAATTTTAATTTTTGGAACATTGATAAAAAGTAGATAATTTGTCTCTGGTTGATGAATTTCTGTTGTTTCTGTTTGGTTGAGCATTACACATGTACTAAATTCATTATTAATTATATTACCTATGCACCTTTGATCTTCTTCTAAAATTTTAACATTATTGTCTTTACAATAAAATATATTTTCTACTTTAAGACATAATTCTTTAAAAACTTTTATTTTTCCTTTTTGGTTTATAATTGCATAAGGATTAGTTTTTATATATAATGTTTTATTAATTGGTATTGGAATTAAATGAAACATTGAATACATTTCATTTTCTAATATTGGAACTTCTATATTAAAAATAATATTTGTATCATTATAATATGCTTTAAATTGTAACATTTCATATACATGTTGTTTAGAAATTAAATTAACATTTTGTTCTTTTAATAAATTAAAAATAAAATTTAATTCAACAGGATTTAAAATATTCTTTGATATTACATTTAGTTTTGCTAAATTTATTGATTCTGATATACTCTGTAAATGGTCTGATAACAAGTCAATATTATAATTTATGTGATTTAAAAATTGTGAATACAAAAAATAAGTTTGTTCTTTTTTAGCTATTTGATTTAATTTAGAGTCACTTTGATTTAAAAATTTTACAATGTTATTTTGTTGTACATTTATATGCTTAGTTATATTTTCAAATCTTACAATCATTTCATTATTAATTACAATTTGGGTATCTATTTCTTTTTTTATTGTTTTTTCATTTGATTGGAGAGTTTCAATTTGTTTATTTATAATAAAAGCGTCATTTGCATCCATATTACCTGTTATAACTTTGATTAAAGAACCTAAACCATTAATGAGGCCACGTTTCTTTCTATAATACGGGTATAAAGTATCTAATTTAAATTTTAGTTCATTAAATTTTAAATCTAATATTTTTAAAGTTTCAGTAAATTCTGTACAATTTTTCCTTATTGAAGCAATAGATTTTTCTATTATTTTAATATCTTTTTCATAGTCATCTAATTTTATAATGTGTACAATATGTTGGTAAGTCATAATCTGTCTAGTTGGTCCCAGTTTCATTATCAGCATTCCTGGATTGTTGTTCAAGTCTTGTATTTCGATTTTCTGTGCCATTGCCATTATTCTGAAATTTACGTTTTCTCTTAATACGTATTTTATGTAATTTTTTATTAGTTTGTGTTTTAAGAGTAATATGGTTATTTTTCTTTACTTTATGTTTACTAAATCTAGCGGTTAATTTATTCCTTCTACATTCTTTCCTAAAAATATTTTCATTTTCCCTATATTGAACAGGTGGTTCCCGATCTTTGTTTAATTTATCTATATTTTTATTAACTACTTCCTGTATTATTTGTTTAATCGCAGGATAAAATTCTAATTGAAATTTGTTAAGTCCTTCTAAATATTCATGTTCGTTATTGAAATCAAAATGGTCAAAAAATTTGGATGGTCTTCCGTAAAATAATTCATAAGGAGTGTACTTAGTCGCGGAATGAATTGCATTATTGTATGTAATTATAGTTTCATTTAATATATTTGCATGGGTTTCTTCTTTATTTTTATTAAAGATAATTCTGTATATTTCAGTGAAAGTAGAATGCATTCTTTCTACAGGAGAGTTACTCGAAGTTTGTTGAAATGAGGTTATATGCAAATTAATGTTATACTGTTTACAAAAATCTTTAAATATATTTGAGGTAAATTCAGTTCCTTGATCCGCTATAATTTTCTTCGGTATACCGTGAAGACTTATATAATGTTTAATTGAAGAAATAATATTAAGACTATTCCTAGCTACCAAGGTATATGCAGAAGCAAATTTTGAAAATTTGTCAATAATTGTTAAAACAATCTGGTTATTAATTGTATAAATATCAGTATGTAAAATATCTAAAGGCTTTTCAGGAATTTCTGTTTTTTGAAATTCGGTTCTATTGGGATTTCGGTCATATTTTAAAGTTTGACAAGTCTCACAGTTATTTATAGTTTGTGTGATTTTTTGATTCATATATGGGAAATAATATGTTCGTTTAAGATGTAAGAGAGTTTCATTAATTCCTCGATGATTATTCTTCTCATGGTATTCTAAAATAATTGCATCTTGTTCGTCATTTTCTGTAATGTCCGTCAAAATTTCTGTACATCGAATTATTTTAAAAATTTTATTAGCAGAGAAATATTTTTTATAAACGGTTTGGATAATTTTAAAAATTTCATCATTAGTATAAATAGCAGATAATTTATTAGGTGGTAAATATTCTTTTAAAATTCTAGTAACACCTTCTTCCGTATAATTAGGTAATCGAAAAATTCGTCTTTGTTTATTTCTAAATAATATCTTCGTTTGAATTTCAGTTTCGTTGGATGTTTTTTCAAAAATTATTTGTAAATTAAATTCATTTAATGGACGTTCTGAAATATATATATCGTCGTTTAAATTTTCTGTAGCAGAATGTATAGTATCACAATTTGAAGTTCCGTTGCCGCAAGTGCGATTTATTCCAGTTGAAGATACGTTTATAGTTCTAGTTCTATTAATGCTACTTATGTCATCTATTTCGTTCATATTTAATTCTTCCATTAAATAATCAGTGTTATCTTTATTCAATTTTATTCGACTTAAAGCATCAGCGTTTACATTTTGTGTACCTTTTTTATATTGAATCTCGTAATCGAATTCTTCCAGTTTCAATCGCCATCGAACTAATCTAGAATTGGGATCTTTTAAACTCATTAACCAGGATAGAGGTTTGTGATCAGTTACTATTTTAAATTTGTGTCCGAATAAATATGGACGGAAATATTTTGTAGCCCACACAATTGCCAATAATTCCTTTTCTATTACAGAATAATTAATTTCTGATTGTGATAAAGTTCTACTTGCATAACTAATGGGTTTATCACTACCGATTGGACCTTGTGATAAAATTGCTCCAATGGCAAAATTACTTGCATCGGTTGTTAGAACGAATGGTTTTGTAAAGTCTGGGTATTGTAAAATAGGATCATTTATTAAAAGATCTCTACATGTTCTAAAACACTCTATGTACTTTTCTGTTAATTCCACGGTTTTTCCTTTTTTCAAACAATATGTGAGAGGTTTTGTTAACTTAGCGAAATCATTTATAAATTTCCTGTAATATCCAAGTAATCCTAGAAAAGATTTAATTTCCTTCTGTGTTTTAGGTATTGGAAAGTTTTTAATAGCAATTATTTTATCAGGATTTGGTTTAATACCATTTGTGGTAACGAGATGACCTAAAAATTAAATTTCTTTTCGCAAAAATTCTGATTTAGTTAATTGAACTTTAAGATTAGCTTTTCTTAATTTTTGAAATATGTTCTTTAGACTATTAAGATGTTCCTCTAATGATGGTGAAAATACAATTATATCATCTAAGTATACTAAACATGTTTTTCCTTGTAGTTCGCCTAGCACATTACCCATTACTCGTTGGAACGTTGAAGGGGCATTTTTTAAACCAAATGGCATTCTTAAATATTCATAATGTCCTCCTTCTACAGTGAAAGCTGTTTTTTCTACATCTTTTGGGTTCATTTCAATTTGGTAAAATCCACTAGCAAGATCTAGTGTTGAAAAATACATACATCTGCCTAATTTATCTAAAATATCAGTAATATTGGGAATAGGATATTTATCTGTAATTGTTTTTTCATTTAATTTCCTGTAATCTATCACCAAGCGCCATTTTTGTTTACCATCTGAGTCAAGTTTTTTAGGAACTATCCAAATTGGTGCACTCCAAGGTGAGTAACTTGGTCGTATAACGCCTTGATTTAACATTTCATTAATTTGTCTTTTAACTTCTTCTTTATGAATAAAAGGGTATCTGTAGGATTTTGTAAAAATAGGAATATCATCTGTTGTTCTAATACTATGTTTAATTTGGTTACTAAAGGTCAATTGTTGTTCTTCATTATAAAATATGTCTTGAAAAGCTGTACAAACTTTTATAATTAATCTCTGTTCCTCCTTATTTAGATGAGAAAGACGCAAATAATTTTTTAAATCATATTTAGGAATCGGAATATTTTCAAAATTATTATTATATGAGATATTGAAGTTATTTAATTCGTAATAAGTCTCTCCAAGTGGTTCTACTTCTAATGGTTGATCCAAAATTAAAGTTTGATCTTTTTCCGAAGTATTACTTAATTCTATGTATATATGATTATTGTTTACCTTATAAATTCCAGAATTTAAAGATAATGTTCCTATTAGAGTGGGTTTAAGGATTACATCACCATTATAATCATGATTTCCATTTATAGAGACTGGTAGTCTAACAATTTTCTTGGTTTTAGATGGGATTGTGAGTCTTAAAGACTGAAAATTTTTCAACTAATTGGTAGTATGGAGTTTTCAGTGATTAATATTTTATTTTGTAAGTCCACTGTTGCCTTCACGGTTGTTAGAATATCAAACCCAATTAATCCATTGAAATAGTTGTGAAATTTAAATACTACAAAACGTAAAGATTGTTTCGGATTATTAAATTCGGTAAAGTTAGGTAAGTTTATTTTTGTCTCTATTTCGTAAGATTTTAGTATCGTTGTAATTTTTATTGGTTTTGATTTAAAAATTTTGTCAGGATTCACACATTCAGGATTAATAAATGAAGATGAAGCACCTGTATCGATTAAAAATTTTAACTGTTTCCCTGATTTTGTTGCGATATTAATGTATGGTAAGATACTACCGTTTGTATTTAACTCTAAGTAGTTTGGCGATGGGTCGAGGCGTTCTGTCGAAAATTTACGTCCTCTATTTCATTAATTCCATCAAAATTTGGTCCGTTCTGAGATTCATAATATTGATCAAGCGTCCTTTGATAATTCGCATTAGGTAAGAGATTGTTATAATCTGAAGAAGAGTCTCTTAATTGTTCGTTAATATTACCAAAATTCATTGGTAAATGTAAGTTCAAACGATTGATTTTACTAAATTTATTTGTATTTGTTCCTTGAAAAGGTTTATTCGTTCTTAATTGAGCATTTCCAGAATTGACGTCCACTTCCATAGGCTCAGGACGATTAGTATTATTTATGTGTTGTCTATACACGTTAGTTGGTTGAAAGTTCGGTTGTCTATGAAAATTATTTGGTTCATGACGAGTGAAATTCGGTTGTCTGTAAAAATTATTTGGTTCATGACGAGAAAAATTTGTATGTGGTTTATGTAAATTATTACAATTGAAATTATATTTATTCGGAGTATATGTATTCCGAATTGGATTATGATTTATGTAATTTTGTCTATATTGATATCCTTTATTTTGACTATAAGAAAACCTATTATGAAATTTAGGTTTGTTATTGAATTGGATATTCTTATTATAAGAGGATTTTGTCTGTAATATCGATGGAGTAGTAGATTTCATATAAAATATATTTTGTTCCTTTACACAATATGCGAAAGCTTCTGATAGGGTGAGAGGTTTCATAGCACGAATTGTAGATCCTAAAGGCTCTCTTAGTCCGGTTAAGAAAACGTTCAAGCACATTTCCGAATAAAGTATTCTTTTGGATTTTATTATTAATGGATTGGATTCATGAATCTGTAAATTATTGTTGCTTGTGGAAAAGATTTCAATAATTTCACCATAAAATTGTTCTATAGTTTTATTATTTTGTTTCATTGCATGTAGGTCTTTTATTAATGACGTTTCATTCCTTTTATCAGAATAATGTAAAACTAAATTATTCTTTATATCAGCCCAACATAAAGTTGTACCATATATGTTCAACACCTCGTTCGCTGGTCCTTCAATTTTATTTCTAATGGCCCTTAACAAAATATTATGGTATGCGGATCGAGTAAATCCGTCAATTTTATATAATTCTCCTAATATTTCCTCTACATTATTTATGAAGTCATATAAAAGTCTGGGATTACCGTCAAATTTTGGTAAGTCTTTAATTGCGTCCGGCACTTTAAGAGAATTTACAATATCTGTTGAAGTCATTACTGGATTAGCTGGATGAATAACATCACTAGGTACTACGTTAGGTATTACGTTAGGTATTACTTGAGGTTCAGGTAAGTTATTTTCTTCCATTATAAAAAATGTTGTTTAAAAAAATTTTATTTAACAAAAAAAAATTTTTAATAGAAAACCGTTTCAAATTGAATTCTCTCCTTACAAGAATTTTAACTTTGATTCTTTTCTTTTGAATTTATAAAACAAAATATAAAATTTACACAAAAAAAAATTTTATTTATAAAAAAAAATAATTCAATAGGTATTTAAGTTTTTCTTAAAAAAAATTTATAATTATAGTAAAGTAATAATTAATTTAATATAGTATAATAAAAATTAAATATAGTAAAATTTTAATTAAGAATAATATTTTAATAATTTTATATTTTAAATTTAATATAATATAATATAATATAATATAATAATTAATAACTACAAAATTTATATTTCAATAAAACTTAAAGTAAATTTAAGCAAATAATTTAAAAAATAAAATCTATTTATTTGATTTTAGTATACGAGTAGAAGTTCCAATAAAAATTTCTTAATTAATTTAATTTTCTAATTTAACAAAAAATTTATTCATTAATTCACTCTTTCAAAATTCATTAAAATTTCTGCAAAATTTTAAAATTCTAAAAAATATTTTTTTTTTTTTAAATATTTTCAGTTGTTTCGTCAGTTTTGGTCAATTTTCATATAAAAGCATGATATTTAATATCCAATGAATTTAAGGATATTTAATTATATATTAATTGAATTGAATTGCATTCAGAATTCAATTTAATAGACAGATCTTGTGGATATTCCTTCTCACAGATCGTATCTATATATAAGAAAAATAGCTCCTTTTTTATATATATATTATTTCTATTTTATTTAATAGATTGGTAAGACTTGCTGATATTCTCACACAAATCATTTACCTAATATATATACTTATTATTTTATTAGCGGAAACTATATTTTCTTTAATAAATATAGGTGGGATTTGCTGATATTCTATCTCACACAAATCATATACCTAATTTATATTTTTCTTTTTAATATATATATAATCTTTTTTTTTTTTTTTTTATTAATTTTTTTCTTATTTTTTTTTTTTTTTAATAAATAGGTATAACTTGCTGATATTCCATCTCACAAATTCATACCTAATATTTTTTCAATATATCTTCTTTTTTTTTTTTTTTTTTTTTTTTTTTTTTATATTTATTTTTCTAATAATATTTAAATTTTTTTTTTTTATTAATTTTTTTCTTATTATTTTTTTTTTTTTTATAAATAGGTAGAACTTGCTGATATTCCATCTCACAAATTCATACCTAATATTTTTTCAAAATATATTCTTCTTTTTTTTTTTTATATTTATTTTTCTTATATATTTTATTTTTTTCTTTTTATTTTAATTTTTCTTATATATTTTATTCTTTTTTTTTTTTATTTAGTAGGTTGAACTTGTGGATATTCCATCTCACAGATCATACCTAGCATATATTTTTTCTCTTCTTTTTATATTTATATATATTCATTAATTTTTTTCTTTTTAATATTATTTATTTTTATTACTAACTACTAAAATTATAATCAATAATTTTAAATAACTTACATAATGACAAAACTGTAAAAACACCTTACCAAATACATTCTGAAATTATGTTTGGATACCTTCAAAAATTCTTAGGTTCAATCTTCAATGGTTGAATTTAAATGTTGATATTAAAGTTAATATTTTTTCCTCCTTCTTTTTTCTTTTTAAAGTTGATTTTATATGTTGATACTATTAATAAAGTTTCAAGTCAACTGTTGATATTATTAAAGTTGAGATGTTTTAAAGCTGAATTTATATGTTGATATGTAGGATTCTGTACTTAAAAATTAAAATTTACCTAACAATAACAAGTGTACTGTTAGTGTGCAAGCACTTTCGATTCGTTTGTTCAGTTTAACTTTTTATTTAAAATAAATATAAAGTATATTTAACGGAATATAATTTTTTCCATTAACACAAATGTTTTTTCTTATTTATATAACTTAACTAAGTTCTTTATATTTATGCACTAAATTTATTTTATTTAATTATTTTTCTTAAATTTGTTCTTATTAAATATAATTGTTTTTAAACTTATAAAATGTTCATTATATTATTTAAATTGTTTTTGTTTTTATAAAAATATAACTGTTCATATAACTGTTTTTAAATTTATGCACTAATTTTATATTATTTAATTTATTTTTTATCTTATAAATTGATATACTAATTATATATTATTTAATTAATTTAAACTAAAACACACGAACCGAAGCGCATCCTACCCGACTGCGCCAATTACATTTTTCGTATTCTTTTAAGTAAAAAAAAAATAAAACAAATAAAAATTAAGTTTATAGTGCTTTATTAAATCTAATATTAATCTGAATAATCCAATAATAATGAATGACTTAATAATAATTAATGAATAATAACGAATGACTCTTAATTACAAAAAATGCATCTATTTATGCTATTTCAAACAAAGGAAAAGTTTAAACAAAGAAATTAGATAAAAACCCTTAGCTTGCACATTTTTTAATATTCAATACATTTATATGACTTTGTTATCAGATGAATCTTAGAAATAAGTTACAATAAAGTATAGACTAGTTGAATTTAAATATAATTATAGATAAATACTTAATTATGATTTTGTTTATTCAGGTGCATCCTATATTATTAAAATAACAATAAATAGAAAATATGAATAAAACTTATTATGAGTAATGCTCATGTGTTATGCTGGATATGTAACTCGCGTAACGATTTACGGATATGTAGATAGACATATTGACGTATGGCTGTATAAAAATTGTGCGTCGTATGTTTTAAAAACTCCGCCAATGCCGGTCCCAAGCCCGGATGAGAAAGGAGGAGGGGGAGGAGTACTAACCTCGTTAAAAAACCTAGGTTCAGCTGGCCCGGCTGATAGCACCTTGTGAGGGCTCCTGGCGAGGATACACGTGAAAACTGGTCAAAAGGCTTCGGAGTCGGTAGAGATCAAAATCCAACGGCGAAGAAGGTGGATGTGCCACCCATATGGGTTGCGCAGGGTTTGTAGCCCGGCCGTAAAATTAATTTACATATGAAACGGAATCAAGCCTCGGAAATTTAACAGATTCTTCTGTAACGACTTTTGGCTTTCGTAAAAGGACAAGATTTGCAACATGGAATGTTCGAACGCTAACGGAACCATCAAAATTTGCGCAAGTATGCCGGGAAATGGACCGTTATTGTCTCGAAATATTAGGATTAAGTGAAATGAGATGGAAGGGACAGGGAAGCTTTCAAGCACAATCCGGACACTACGTCATGTATAGTGGAAATAACATCTCCCATGTAAACGGGGTGGGAATTTTAATAACACGAAGAATGAATGGTCGCTAATGGAATTTAAACCTATATCCGACCGTATCATCACAGCACCTTTTCATTCCAAATTCCGAAATATCGCTGTTATTCAGTGCTACGTCCCCATTGAACCCGATGAAGATGAGAACAAAGAAAACATTTATAGCCAGCTAGAAGCTGCGTTAAACGAGAGAAGGCGACATCAAAATTATCCTTGGCGATTTTAATGCCAAGGTAGGTAACAACAATTCCAATCTCCAAAGAGTTATGGGTTGTCATGGACTCTGGTCTATACGGAACAATAATGGAGAAAGATTGGTCGACCTGTGCGCCGCACATAATCTTTCCATTGGAAGCACTAGATTTCCGCATCGCGACATCCATAAATAATAAGAGGATACGTGGAAGCTAATAGAAAAACGTCGCAAGTTTAAACCACAGCTTGGCTCGATTGCCAGCGGAGAAACAACGACTAAAAAGGGAATATAACAATATCGAACGTCAAATAAAAGCTTCAGCGAGGAAAGATCGGGAGCGTTTTGTGACTATCATCGGCTCAGAGGCGGAAAGAGCTGCATACCGCAACAACCTACGCGGCATCTACTCTGCTATAAACAAACTTTCGAGAACCAGAGTCGAAGCACCTCCACTTAAAGATTGCAACGGAAATATTCTCACAACAGAGGAAAAACAACTGAACCGTTGGAAAGAATTTTTCGAAGACTCTACTGAACTGAGGGGGGAAAGCAGTTTGCCAGTTGAAATCATAGGACGACGCAATCCCAGACGTAATATCTCTACAGCACCACCAAGCAGAGAAGAAATAGCAAATGCCATTGCAAAATTAAAGATCAACAAATCTCCGGGTCCTGATAATGTACCAGCAGAGCTGTTGAAAAGCGGTCCCGAGGTACTAACCACATCCCTGGTTCCAATTATCCGGGAAACATGGACAACTGGAAGAATCCCAAGAAGCTAGAAAGAAGGGATCATTGTACCAATTCCAAAAAAAGGCGACCTTAGCAACTGCAGTAACTGGCGAAGAATTACACTTTTAAATTCTGTCGAGAAATTACTGGCATTCATAATTTTAGACCGTATTTCTCCAACCGTCAACAACTTACTGCGTCGCGAGCAAGCGGGATTCAGACCAAAGAGATCTTGTGTTGATCACATAAATACCCTACGAATCATCATCGAACAGTCGGCAGAATGGCAATCTCCATTGTTCCTTCTCTTCGTCGATTTTGAACGTGCATTCGACACCGTTTCAAGAAATGCCATTTGGGAAGCGCTAAGAGTTCTGGGAATCCCTGATAAGTTAACAGAACTTATAAAAGAACTTTATAGGGATACCGCTTGTACAGTACGATTTAAAAAGAAAACAAGCGCTGAATTTGCAATAAATAACGGAGTTCGTCAAGGTTGCGTACTCTCCCCCATACTGTTTCTGATAGTTTTAGACAGTGTAATCAGAAAAACCGACGTCGAAACATCTGATGGAATACAGTGGCGTCCATTCGAAAAACTAGGTGAACTTGATTACGCTGATGATATTTGCCTTATGTCGCACAGTTTACCATCTATTAGCTCAAAATTAGAAAAACTTATTATTAATGCTAAAAATGTTGGATTAAAAATAAACTTTAGCAAAACGAAGCTAATGCGACTAGAAACAAGTATCCAGACACCACTAATAATTGATATTAACAACAAATCTATAGTAATCGACGAGGTTGATGAATTTTGCTACTTGGGAAGCATGATAACAAAAAGCGGTAGCGCGGAGGAGGACATATCGTCCAGGATAAATAAGGCCAGGCATGCTTATCATAAACTTAGTAACGTTTGGCGCTGTAGAAACGTTAGTAGAAAAACCAAACTAAAAATTTTCAACCCGAGCGTTAAACCAGTTCTACTATACGCTTGCGAAACCTGGAAAGTCACAGATAACATATCCAGAAAACTACAGACTTTTATTAATAGGTGTCTGAGGAGAATATGCGGGATATTTTGGTCTAATACAATTGCAAACCAGGATCTTCTAAAACTTACTGCCAGCAAACCAATAGCAACAGAAATACTATGTAGAAAATGGCGGTGGATAGGACACATCCTGCGGAAATCGGACGATGATATTGGCAAGCAGGCATTTCAATGGAATCCTCAAGGAAAACGAAGACACGGAAGACCACGCAACACCTGGGTCAGAACGGTCTTAGCAGAGTCCCGGCAGCAGAGTT
Source organism: Dolichopus griseipennis (assembly GCA_963082915.1). Lineage (NCBI taxonomy): Eukaryota > Metazoa > Arthropoda > Insecta > Diptera > Dolichopodidae > Dolichopus > Dolichopus griseipennis. Next base: position 198,957,108 of record OY720441.1, on the reverse strand, counting down.
GGGTAGAAGTCAGGCGAATAGCGCAAAATCGAGATAGATGGAAGGGGTTTGTTTCCGCCCTGTGCTCCGACACGAGTTGCATTTATTGAAAATACGTGTATTGTAGAGTTTATAGTTGTATCTGTAATTTTAGTTTTTTACTTGTAATTGTAATCTCTAATTATTATTCGTGTTTTGAAATAAATGTAAAGGAAGAAAAAAAAAAAAAAAAAAATGTTTTAATTTAGGTTAATTTAGGCCCTATTAAATTAAAAATTTATTCTACATTTTAAACATATGTTTTTTTTTATAATAAAAAACTCTTTTTAGTTTTACTTTGACATACCGCACGAATTTTATATAATGCATGTGTTACTTTTACCAAAATTTGTTGATGAAGAGTAGGCAGAAGTTGTTTGTAAAAGGAAAGCTAATTTTTGTTTCAGGAGTATATAATTGTCAGATTAATTGTCCTACATAATATTTGACATTTTAAAACTATTTGTCATTTGTGAAGTTAATAATATTTAATAAATTTAGATAATGAAAAAAAAGTGAAAAAATTAAGGTTTATTGTTGAAATATATAAAGACTATTTTTTAAAATGGAATAGTTAAGTGCTTAAATAAAAAATATGATTTAGCATAATCTATTCAAGAGGAAATTCATCTATTATGAAAAAATTATTTAAAGCTATCTGCCGAAAATTATTTAATTATTTACTCCTTTCGTGTAACGGGCAGTAGGTGAGAGTAAAAAAGAGTAGTTTACTCCTCATATAGGAACGCAAGTAATAACATTTGTTTGTTTAAAGAAACTTATGAGTCATAACTCATGACCATGAATAGAAAAAAATAAATAAACTAGACAAATAGATATAATATAAAGTAAACTAAAGAATTCAGAACCATTTTTTGTATAAGTACATATGTACATACATTTGTAGTAAAAATTTTACTTTTTATTATTGAAACGTAATGCTTATTTGCCTACGTAGCTATTAAATTTAAAAATGGAATAAGGGGAGAAAAAATTTATCAATTTTTTAATTGATTAGTAATTTTTTTTTAATATCTTTGTAGATATGTTATAAATCTTAAAATTGTGATTTGAAAACAAATCTCGACTTCTGTCAACTTAACTATTTTGTTGTATTTCTGGCAGCTTCAATATAATATAATACTAAGTACTAAATTTATGAATTAGTATAGGTATGTTAAATTTTGTTGTACATATTTTACTCTATAAATAAGGTTTTTAATTAGGATACAGAAGACATACAACATAGTTCAAATAGTACTAAAATACAGTTTTCTATATGTAGGACAGCATTAACTCGAATTTTTGGTTACCTTCAGTAAATATTTATACATATGTATTAGTTTAGAAAAATCATAAAATTTTCAGAACATTATATATATTAGAACACTATTTATATTTAAAATGTAAATCGTTTTTTTTTGTGTAATAACTGTACAAAATTATACTCGCTTTATAGCGCGTTAAGCTACAGGAATAAAATTCAAAAATACTTAAAAACGTTTTTATAATTGAAAAAATTATAAATTGTTTTTTAAGCAAATTTCAAACGCAAGAATTGTTGACAAAATTGTTGCCATAAATTTTATTATGTATAGGAAAAAAAATAGTTTCGTGTAATATTAGTTTAATATAAATTACACAAAACGAATTTTTTATGTAAATTTAAAAGCACAAAAGCTCGAATTTCGAGCACAGGGCGATACTAGTACAACATAAAAAGGCAATCAAAGTAATACCTAATTATGAGACAAGATTCCAAACTAGTTTGTTATATTCTTAAGTTTCAGCAATATTTGCATGAATGAGTTGTATATTTTAGCGTTCAAAATTATTAAAAACAAAAAAAAATATTAATTTTTATTAAGTAGGATGCTAGTTATACATAGACACAACACAAGAAACAAGGCAAACTTCTATCTATTTTAATCAACTACCAGTTGATTTAAAAAATATCAGTTATACGCATATTTTTAAGAAGAAAATTAAAGATTTTATTATAAAAAATAACACATAAGTATTATAATGAAATTAAACTTTTAAATAAAATCTTATAAGAATTTATAAAAATTTTATGAAAAAATTAAATATTTAGTTGTTACGAAAAGTAAAACAAAAGAAGAAAAAAACCACGGGTTTTTAAAAAAGCACATTTTCAAAATAATATGGTGTTTCATACTGAGTATTTTATCGGAATATTATGTTGAAGCTTCAATGTTAACGTTTAATTTAGGAAATATATACTTTGGTGACTAAGTTACTACTTACTTATAAAAACAGTAAATTTTTTAATTTTTAAGTCCTAATAGCCCCTCTATGGGGAAGGTTGCCCAATTTCTCAAGGATCTAAACCTAATTACTCCCTTTCCCCTTACTTTTTTAGGTTCTAGGAATTAAATTGTGACCAAAATTTGGAATTTTAATTAGAATTTTACTATTTAAGCAAAAATGGTTAAAACTGAAAGACACTTTCTTCAATTTAAAGAACCGATTTTAAATTTAAAAAAATCTTTTGAAGACCCTAACTTAAACCGTTTAGAAGATATGTGAGACCAAAAATTTTGCAAAAATTGGGTTTATATACGAGTATATATATTTCTATATATTTAAACAATATATTTTTGTAAAGCCTATAAAAGCAGATCACTTTTACCGTTTTCAGATTGAAAATACATCCTACAGAACTTTTGTTATAACAATTTAAATATGGAGCTTTTTTAAAATTTGAGGGGCTGCAGCTCCGTAACGGGGCTACAGAAAAAGGTTCTTCTACGAAATTATGGTTTTTGCAATACCTACCCGTGTTTAAAATTTCTTTACTCTATTTCAAACGGTGTAAAAATTTGTGTAAACATACGGACGGACGGACGGACAAAGTTAAAATTAAGATAAACTTTTGACACTTATTGAAATTTTCGTTTTGAAGCTTTTAATTTTGTATATAAATAAAAAAAAATTTTGAAAGGTATTCAAGTTAAAGGTGTTTAAAAGCAAAATTTATAGCAAAATCTCACTTTTTAACCCTTTACAGCTCGTAAAAGTGACAAAAAATTTTAAATTTCTAGATTTAGCCGTTCAGAAGTTATGAGGGACCAAAAATTTTTTAAGACTATTACGATAAATTTTAGTGCCGTATGGCAACCCTATACAATTGACTTTTAAAAATTTGTAAAGCTTATAAGAACAGCTGTCTGTTACCGTTTTCAGGTTGAAAATATAACTTGTAGAACTCTAATTACAATTCTTTATTATTTAGGGCTTTTTCCGTAACCGTAACCTTGGGGGTCTACAAAAAAGTTTTAACATTAAATTATTTTGATTTCAATACCTACCCGTTCCCAATACCCTACCCATATTTTTTTGTCAGCCGTAGGTAAAAAGGAACGGACTGACAGAGTGAAGCTGTGTAAGCACATTTTTACAAAATTTTTGAAATGTGCTAAAAAAGAAGTAAAAATTTGTATGTAAAAATTGTATGTAAATATGTAAATTTTATTGTAATACAATATTGTAATACAAAATATTCAAATAAATCTTTGTATAAATAAATATTTTTAAAATACTAATTAACTAACTTACTAATCAAATTAAAATCATTATTTAAAAAATTGTTAATAAAGAAATGTTAATTAAACAAGTGATGAAAAAATCCAAGAGTTTTTAAAAAGCACATTTTTAAAATTATATAGTGTTTCTAACTGAGTATTTTATCATCATATATAAAAATAAATGATAATATTATATTTTAGTTATTTCATCAATTTAATAATTATGAATAATAGTGAAATCAGTACTTAGAATATTATCCCAATGCATTCAAGAAAACCTGTTAACAAGTGCGAAATATAATGTTGGAGCTTCAATGTTAACGTTTAATTTTGGAAAAACGTGCACTAGTGAATAAGTTACTGTTTTATAAAAATATAAAAGTTTTCATTTTGAAGACCTAGTAGTCCTTCAACGGGGAAGGTTTCCAAATTTTTGCTTAGCAAACTTATGATGGATCTGCCCACCCCTTCCTGTCCCCACCTTTCCTTTTTTTAGGTTCTAAGAAATCAATTGTGAACTCCACAAAAATTTGGAGTTTTACCTAGAATTTTATTATCCAAGCAAAAATGGTTAAAACTACGAGACAGTTTCTTCAATTTAAAGAAACTCCATCAAATTTAAGAAAATCCTTTTACATATGCTTAAATATCGAAGCGTCAAATTTTGTAAATTTGTAAAAATAAATTTGAACAGGTATTCAAGTTACAGGTGTTTAAAAATAGAAAAATTTCAATTTTCAAGCCCTTATAGCTCCTAAACTGGGGGCTTGACAAAAACATTTTGTTGGTCGACTCCCACTAATTTCTAAAGGTCTAACTTCTTCCAAAATTTCAAAACCCTAGCTTGAACCGTTTAGAAGATTTGTCGGGCCGAAAATATTACAAAAATTGAGTTTTTCATAATGATAAATTTTAGTACCGTATGGCAAGTCTATAATATTTAGCTTTGTATTTTTGTGAAGCCTCTAAAAGCAGGGCTCTTTTACCGTTTTTAGATTGAAAATACATTTAACAGAACTCTTGTTATACTAATTTAAATATAGGGCTTTTTCGGAAATTTCGGTGGCTGTAGCTTCGTCACCCTTCAAAACTAAGAAAAACCTTTGACACATGTTGAAATATAATTAATCAGCTTTCAATTTTGTATATCACTAAAATCCTGTTACCGATGTTTAAAAATAGCAAAATTTCAATTTTCGAGCCCTTATAACTCATAAACTTGGGGCTGACAAAAAAATTTTGTTAACCGACTCCTACTAGTTTCTAAGGATTTATCTCTTCCCAAAATTTCAAAACCCTAGGTTGAACCGTTTAGAAGATATTTGTGACCAAAACTTTTGTAAAAATTGAGTTTTACATAATGGTAAATTTTAGTTCTTTGTTGAATTTTACATAAAATTGAGTTTTACATAATTTGGGGGGCTATAGTTCAGGAACAGGTGGGGCTACTAAAAAAAGTTCTTTTATGGAATTACTGTTTCTGCAATATCTACCCATGGTTGAAATTTCTTTTCTCTATTTCAAACGATGTAAAAGTTTTTGTAAACATACGGACAGACGTACGGACGGACAGAGTGAAACTATATAGAACCATTGTTACAAATAATAAAGAAAACAAAAAAAAGAAAAAATTCTATCTAATAGATGATAATCTTATGACAGTCTATGTCTATTTTAGTTTTAAAGATTACAAATTTTAAAAAAAACAGTAAATAAATTTTTTTTTTAAATTGTTTTATTACTAGCAGATTTAACCGGCGTTGCCCGGGAGGATGCAAATTGTAAAAAAGCTAGTTTTGGCCACTTTTTGGAAGGGTTCAAAAGCTTTAGTTGAAAAGAAAGCCTCAAAAAAATAATGTGGAGTTCCGTTAACTCATTGCGGCCCAACAGATTTTTATAGGTTTTTGCCGATCGACGACCGTTTGACAACTGCCGCCCGACAATTGTACAACAAAAAATTTTGCAAGGATATTACGTCCAATTTTGCGAAATATTGCTTGTTCAAAGTCTCAAAATCAGGTTTGTTGAGTTCCTTTAACTCATTGCGGCACAGTAACTTTTTACAGATTTTTTCGCTACTTTACTCTTAAGTAGAAACGGCTTAACCAATTGACTTTAAATTTTTTATGCGTACATGTATATACTTATCATTCCTACGATTATTCAAAAAAAAATTTTTGTAACTAAATTACGTCCAATTTTTGGATGTAGATAAAACTTCTTTGAATTTGGGGAATGTTTAAAAAAATGTTTTGTCGAATTCTTTTAACCGATTGCGAAACATAAGCTTTAAAAAACAGTTTGAACAATTATCTCTAATTTTTCTATACGTGGTGCTTCTTGACAATTTGGTGCTCCTTGACGATAGAGTTGACGATGAAGTGTTTGGTGAATAATGTTAACTTTCTTTTTTTTTTATTATTATTTAATAATTATGAAAAGTTTCAAGTGAAATTTGATAAATTTGTTGAAAAATTCCAAGAATAATTCTAAAAAAAGCATTTTAAAAAAATTTTTTTATATACATTTTAACATGTACACAATGTGCAATTTTTGTGTTAATTTTTTTCAATAACATCATCTTAAATTTAAACTCCATTGAGTGGCTCCGTTGAGTTTAGGTCAAAAGAGTATACTAAATTTGGCCTTATGTCATTAGTAGTAACTATGTCAATAGTAGTTTTCTTGAACTGCCAACGTTTGAATAAAATATAGTCGATGGTTAAGAAAAGGTTTAAAAATTTGCTTTTCAACTTATATTGTGTTTTATACTTTTCTGAAAGTTGTACTACGCTCTTTCTCGTTTTTTTTTAAGATTTTCTGAGAGAAATGTCTTCTTTTTTGGAAAAACTGTTTTAAAATACTATGTATTTAACCATTATATAAGTTAACAACAGCTAAAATTGTAATCCAGAATTCCAACGCATCATATTACAATTTTATAAATTTTAATTTATAAATTTTTTTCTAAAACATTTACCTGTCGAATCAGCAAATTAACCTGTGAAATTAGTTCAACATTATTTCCCAACATAAATCACGCGAAATCAACATATGTTTGAGTCAGCATAATGCAGGTAGAACAATGCTATTAATGTAAAATTAAAACTGTAAACTTTTAATTCAAATTTAGCTTCGAATAATAAAGTTGATTTAAAAAAGGAAATAAAAAGCGTTATCATTTTTTTTATATAAATCTTTTATTAAATTATAGAAATAAATATATTTTTGGGTGACTTGGAGTATTAAAATCTTTAACAGGCGCCCGAGCAGGGACCATTCAGTGTTGATAAGGAAAATAGTGAATAGCTACAAAGAAAAAATTGTGATAAATTAACAGTAAAAAAATAAATTAAAAATTTATTGAAAAAAAATATAAATTAAAAACTATTTGTGGTGTAAACTATTAAAAACTATTTTTTTAGTAAAAATTGTGATAAATAAACAGTAAAAAAATAAATTAAAAATTTATTGAAAAAAAGGATAAATTAAAAACTATTTGTGTAGTAAACTATTAAAAACTATTTTTTTAAGGAAAAATTGTGATAAATAAAACGTTAAAAAACAAATTAAAAATTTATCAAAAATTAAACTAAAAACTTTTAAAATTTAAATTAAAAATTATTAAAATCAAAAGTAAAAATTAAATTATTAAAATTAAAAATCAAAAACTATTGCAACTTTAAAAATTAAAAAGTAAAAACTATTAAAATTTAAATTAAAAAGTAAATTATTAAAATTAAAAATTTAAATCCATTAAAACTGATTAAATTAAAAAGTATTGAAATTTAAAAAACAAAAACTGATTATTTGGAACAAGGAGAGATCACAAATTTTTCAAAGAGTACCGTTCATCAAAAAATATTTGCCTGTCAACACGTGCAGCAAGTAAATCAAGGAGGACAACCCTAGATTGAACTTGATTTACCTAAAGGAACAGGAAACGAGGCCCCCGAGTAGCATCCCAGCAAAAAGGAGCTGCCGCATAAAGGAATAACCAAAGCCTAACAAGTGTTGGCAGCAGCCGCCTGGTCCGGTAATATCAAGATACAGCAAATGGTTCTTCAACTTCAAGTCGCCACGTTTATGTAAGTTGATTATTTTTTTTTTATATAAAAAAAAATAAAAATAAAAAATAAAGGAAAAATAATTAAGAAAAATAAATCTGAAAGTTTTGAAAAATTTTTTTTGCGTAAATTAAGCTATAATTTACTAGCAAATTAAATAAAAATTAAAAATAAAAATTATAATCGAAAATTTTATTACAAATTTATAAATTAAGAATTGCAAAAATTTTCGTAAATTTAACCATAATTTGCGGAAAATTTAAAAAATAAAATAAAAATATAAAATTTTCTAAGACATATAACTAAATAAGATAAATAAGTATAAAATAATTTATTTAAAAATTGCTTAGAATTTGCATGAAATTTAACCATAATTAATTGCAAATTCAGATAAATATCCTCATCTGTAAGGAGAAAAAAATTAAAATAGCAATCAGATAAATATCCTCATCCGTAAGGAGAAAAAAATTTAAATAAAAAAGAAAAATACTTATTATTAAAACTAAATTAAAACTAAAAATTATATTTGTTTCAGTTTTTATTTGCTGTGACTCAAGCCTACTCGTCGATACCTAAGGTGAGGCTGCCTTAGGCACAGCAAATCCAAGAAAATAATTAATTTGATTAAAATCATATAATAAGCAATTCAAATAAAAATTTCTACGAATCAAAAAACAAAAAATTCGTCGTCATATGTCTAGACATACAAAATAACTGGCCAGTAAACATAAATTAACTAAATAAAATAATTAAATAAAATAAAAATTAAATATTAAAAATCTAAATAAAATAATTAAATAAAATAAAAATTAAATATTAAAAATCTAAATAAAATAATTAAATAAATTAAAAATTAAATATTAAAAATCTAAATAAAATAATTAAATAAAATAAAAATTAGATTAAATAAAAATTAAATAAAATAAAAATTAGATTAAATAAAAATTAAATATTAAAAATCTAAACAAAATAATTAAATAAAATAAAAATTAAGTTAAATAAATCTAAATATTAAAAATCTAAATGAAGTAAAATAATTGAATTTTAAAGCTAATTTGTATTAAAATTGAAAAAAATTATTATAAACTTTTTATCGATATTTATCGATTTTACGATTTTGGCAAATTTGAAATATAATTATTTTTTTTTTACCAGAATTGCTTAATTTAGAATAATTTTCTAATTTTAATTTAAAAACTTTAATTTTTGTTAATTTTAATTTAAATCTTTAATTCAATTTAATTTAAGAAAAATTTAAATCTAATATAAAATTTTGGTCTATTTGATTGATAAAATTTGGGATTTCATTAAAATATTTTAAATTAATAAATTTTTAGTATTTAAGGTTTAATTAAATTTTATCTTTTATCAAAAATTATTTTTTTTGAATAAGAAATTTTTTATTTTAAGTTTTATTAAATTTTTATTCCACCTTCTTTTAAACATAAATTAATATTTTAGGATTTTACTAAAATTTGCTGAACATTGATTTGATTTTCTTAACTTATTTGTTGACCTATACACTGCACGCGCTTTAATTAATTTTATTTTAATAGTTTATTACTTATTAATTATTAATTTCCGCAGTGCAATTATATTTTCGTTAATATAATAAATAAAATCACTAAAAAAAAAAAAAATATAAATAAAAATTAAGTTAACTAATTCTTTCTTTTAAACTGTGTCATTACATTATTGAATTTTTTTTTATTAAAAGTGATACTTAAATTTTAAAAGCATTTAATTTAATTTGCCTTGTAGTTTTTTTTTTTTATATTGATAATATTTCCAAACTTTTTTTTTTGTGCCAACTGTATCATATTACATCATTGAAATTATTTTTTTTATTAAGTGATACTTAATTTTAAAGGCATTTAATTTAATTTTTAAACATTTTAAAAACTTTTTTGAACATTTTTTTCGTTTATTTCTGCTGAATTCATAACTTTTTGGTTTTTTGTTAAGTTAAATTTAAAAATAAACTTTATTATGGAATTCAAATGTAATCTTGCTAATTGTACAATTTCTGATAACAAATCTAATTTTGTGGTTTGTAAAGCGTTCTGCAAACGTAAGTTACATGGTGTTTGTATTGGAGCCAGTAGGGATTGGTACCACCCTTCTTTACAAAATTGGTTTATATGTGATGACTGTCAGCATAATGAATCGGTTTTAAGACATATGTTCGACAACCTTAGTAAGTCCATAGCTGATATGAACGATAGGAATACCGGCTTATTAAATAAAGCTATTTTGGTAATTGATTCAAATCGCAATTCATTCAATGATATGGCTAAATCATTTGATTTATTATACAACACAATGGCGGAGAAATCTACCGGTTCTAATCACACATTAAATAATGAGTTTAACGACTTAAAAACTGAGCTATTAACTGAAATTTCTGCTCAATTTACTAAAAATTTTGAGAATATTTCCAAGTCGTTAGAAGCTGGTTCCAGCAGTGCTTCATCAATTTTTGCAGTTCCTAAAAATTTTGAACGTATGGAAGCAGCTGTTATTAAGCATATTAATACGGTTCACCAGGACTATGCCAGCACTAATGTTGAAATGTTACATAATTTTTGTACCGAACTGCATAATTCTAGACCACAAGCTCAAAATTCCGAATATAGCAGTAAAATACAAACTTTTGATAAGGCAATTCAAGTTGATACACTACTTGATTCTCCTACAAATTGCGTTAAAAGCGTGCAAACAGATTTTGCAATTTTACATAAATTTGGGACCCAATGGACTAATGATGAATGGAGTGAAAGAATCACCAAGCTAAAGAATTGTAATAAATCATCAATCGTCAAAGATAGTAACTATTCGTCTACTTTTGTAAAAGGCGTTCCTTGCTCGTTTGTTGAAAATAAGTTAACTCAATTTATAAAAGCAGAATTTAACATTGGTTCGGTAGTGTGTACTAATTTAACACCTAACCGTATAAAGAAGAACAAAATGAAATATTTATGCTTTCTTATCTCTGGTTCTGTTTATTCTATGAGAATTTTACAACATCCAACCAACGTCAATATATGGAATAAAATTGGTGCAGCTATTGAATTAAGTAAGCCTCAGGTCAAAGGTAACCTAAACAAAAATATTGAAACAGTTTTACAAGACACTAATACAGGTTATACAATAAGAATTCTAAATTAAATTACAAATCCTCTTTAAACACTAAATCTAATTTAACAAATTTACTTGATTTATCTTTTCCTATACCTCCTACTAATTTTTCTAAATCAATTGATATTTCAAATACTAAAACACTAATTAATCCTAACAAATCTGATATTATTGCACAAACTAATACTAATACTATTCCTATTTCGAATATTAATATAAAAAATAATTCTAAAAACATCATTTCTAGTAATTCAAATGATCTTACCAAATCAGGTAATAACAAACAAATTAGCGATTCTTATCTAAAAAATAAATTTACTAAATTCAAAAAGTCTGTATCAAATAAATTTAATAAATACCAAAATTTTGTTCAAGGTGAAACTATCATGCCCCAAAGTAAACCTTCTAGCTTAACTGTAGCAAAATCTTCTTCTAATAAAATTAATAGATCAACTTCTTTATCTTTACATCCTGAATCACAAGCTAATCCCTTATTAGCTAATTCTGAGGATATTTTATTATCTAACTCAAATACAACTCCACCAATTTTAGATCCTCTTTTACCGCCTGTTGTAAAACTTACTCAAAAAGCTCTTCATGAAAGTAAAAATAACAGTAGGTACGTTTTAGCTAGACTAAGGGACAGTAAAATTTATGATAATGTTAGACTTTACCTTGCATATCTTCACGATAAATCAAATGATGTTTGTATTGGTGGTAAAACAAACACATCGCTTAAAATAGCTATTCAACAGGAAGGACTTCCTACTGATATTAAGGACTTACGTAATATTTTTGTAAAATATCATGAAACATATAATATTTCAGCTGAAAATGCTCTAACTGACTTGAAATCTTTTGCCTCACATATCTCATCTAATAGAATTAACTATCTGCAACGTGTGAGAGAAAATCATGATAAGTACTTTCGTCCCCTTCCAAGCGAGAAAAAGTCTAGTTAATATTAGTCTTGCGGAACCCACTCATCCTAATAATAAATCTTTTAAATTAACTATTTATTATCAAAATGTAAGAGGTCTACGCACAAAAACTAAAAAAGTTTTCTTAAATTCTACTGCTTTAGATTTTGATCTATTCGTTTTAACAGAAACCTGGCTAACTTCTTCAATAAATAATCTTGAAATTTTCTCTTCTTCTTACACTGTTTATAGGAAAGATAGATATGATTGTCGTTTATCTTATAATGTTCCAAAAGGTGGTGGTGTATTGATAGCTGTTAAAAATACTTTTTGTTCATCGCAATTGTTACTTTCTCAATGTGATCCTACCGATTTTATCGAAGTAATTGCTGTTAAAATTGAACTACAACTAAAAAATGTTATTATTATAAATTGTTATATTCCTCCAGGATCTAGTATCGAAGTGTATACTAAATATATTTTAGAAATTGATTCACTAGTCAGTAAACTTAATGTTAATGATGATGTAATTCTCTGTGGTGACTTTAATCTTCCTAACATTAAATGGGTTCCGCACGATGAGGATTCCTACTTCATTCCATACGAATTAGTTAGTAATACGGAGTGCTTTGTAATTGACTCTTTTAATTCTTTTAATTTTCAACAAGTATCTTCAATCTGTAATAATCGTGGTAGACAGTTAGATCTTTTATTTACGACAAATTGGATAAATTTTGCTATTATTAACTGTCTATTTGAACTAGTTGAAATTGATGAGCATCATCCTCCAATTTGTTCGTCTCTCTGTTTTCTCATACCTCCAATTATTGATTCTGAACTTTCTTATCGTTTTAACTTTCATAAAGCCAATTTTGATGCTATTAATAACTATTTAAGTTGTTATGATTTCTCATTTTTAACCTCTTTTAATTTAAATGATGCAGTTAATCATTTCTATAAAATTGTTCATTCTATTATTTCACAATATGTTCCGTTAGTTGTAGATAATAGTTATAAATCCAGTCCGCCATGGTTTACTAAAAGTCTTAAAAAATTAAAAAATAGAAAAAATAAAGCCTGGCGTAAATTTATTAAAAGCAATAATAATTATGACTTTAATGTTTTCATAAATTTATTTAATGAATTTAAAACAATGTCTGATAATTTATATTCTAATTATGTGCAAAACATGTCTATAAATATTAAAAATAATCCAAAACTCTTTTGAAAATTTGTTAATTCCAAAAGAAAAAGTGATCAATATCCAATGTGTATGAATTATAAAAATTCTAGTAGTATACATTCTAATGTTATTTCAGAATTTTTCCGTGATTTCTTCTCAAGTAGTTATTCTTTGCCCGCTTTCTCGTTAAATGAAGATAATTTTTTGCATTTATCTAACTTTCCTAATACTACTCTGGGTAATATTCATATTGACTCTAATTTGGTATTTAAATATTTGACAAAACTTGATTTTAACACTAGTCCTGGGATTGACGGCATCCCTAACATATTTTTAAATAAATGCTCATCCTCATTATCTGGTCCTCTTTCTTCTTTATTTAATTCTTCTTTAGCTTCTGGTACCTTCCCTTCTATTTGGAAAACTGCCATAATTAAGCCAGTTCATAAAAAAAATCTTAAAAACGATGCTACTAACTATCGTCCAATTGCTAAACTTTCTTCTATACCTAAGCTTTTTGAACTAATTGTATTTGATTCTATTTATGATCATTGTACTTGTTTTTTATCGCCTTTCCAACATGGCTTTGTAAAGCTTAAATCAACCGTTACTAATCTTGTTGAATCTACATCTACATTTATTAATAATATGGAAGATGGCTTCCAAACAGATGTAATATATACAGATTTTAGCAAAGCCTTTGATCTTCTTCCACATAATGTTATTATTTTTAAGCTAAATAAATTAGGATTTCCGACTTATTTTATAGATTGGATTAATTCCTATCTCTCTGATCGTAGATATAGTGTTTCTTTTAGATCCTCGATATCTTCTGAGTTTGCAGCTCCTACAGGGGTGCCTCAAGGTAGCCATCTTAGACCTTTACTTTTCATTATTTCTATTATTGATGTTTCTTCTTTAATAATTAATAGTCACATTAAAATTTATGCCGATGATATGAAACTTTTCAAAAAAATTGTAAATTTGGAGGATGCATTAGCCCTACAAGCTGATCTTAATCGTTTTTACAATTGGTGTTCCAACAATAATCTCCAACTCAATGTTACCAAATGTGCTTCAATCAGTTTTACACGCCGCTTAAATCCAATTTCTTATGTATATTCTTTTAATAATCAAATCATTTCAAAAGTCACTTCAATTAAAGATTTAGGGGTACTCTTTGATAGTAAACTTTCATTTCAACTTTATTATTCTGATATATTAAATAAAGCCAATTCTATGCTCGGTTTTATTAAACGTTGGGCAAGAGAATTTGAAGACCCTTATGTATTGAAATCTCTTTATACCTGCCTGGTTAGACCTAATTTAGAATATGCCAGTCAAGTTTGGTGTCCATTTTATGGTGTCCATATAAATAGAATTGAATCGGTTCAGAAAAAATTTCTCAGGTATGCTTTACGTTTTCTTCCTTGGGTGGACCCTTTTAGATTACCTTCTTACGAACATAGAATAAATTTAATACATCTCAATACACTTGAAATGCGCCGTAAAGTTGCACATATTGTATTTCTAATTGAATTAATTAAAGGCAACATTTCTTCTTCTCAACTACTCGCTAAACTCAATTTTTCTTCGCATTCTAGATTAAGATCTGCTAATTTGTTTAATTTACAGTTTCATCGAACGAACTATGGTAAATATGAACCAATTAATAGAATGATGTCTCTCTGTAATATATATAAATCCCATATTAACTTTTCCCAAACTAAACAATCATTAAAAAATAACTTGTATTTGTGTTCTTGAAATTTTTGGACCTACATTCATTGACCTTTGTCTTCTTAATTGAAGCTTTTTTGTTTTTTTTTAAATATAATTAGTATAATTTTTAACTTTTTTACACACTTTTTTTTTTCCTTAAAAATTTTTTTTTATGTAAAATTAATTATTAAATTATTAATTTCTATAATCTTTACTTTCTTCTTTGTTTTTTTAATGTTTAATTTTAGTTTATTAATTTAATGTAAATTTTGTAACTTGCTTGAATTAAGCTCGGAATAAATAAATAAATAAGTAAACTTTATATAAATAAATATTTTTAATATTAAATAAAAAAGAAAAAAAAAATATAAAGAAAAAATTAAATTAATATAAATAAATTTTTTTTTAGAATTTAAAACACTTGTTATATAATTATCGAAATTTGTAAGTACGACTAAGAGCAAGCAAGAATTTTTTTTTGAAAGGAAATTTTTATTTTTAGTTTTTGATATAATCAGGAAAATAAGCGTATCTTCAACTAGCATTTACATTTATATTTCCAAATAATTTTTCTTATTAAATCTTTATAATTTAGGACCTAAGAGTTTTTAAAATAATATTCATAATTTACGTTCAATAATTTGCGAACAGTTGATTTGATAAAATCACAGGTGCTTATTATACGAGTGTCTATCATTCGTCCAAATATTAGACTACACAGGATCACATGCAGTAGCTATTACTATGAAAGAAGCCAAGGTGCAAGAAGGAAGCTTTAGAATCATCCATACGTTTGATTTCGAAAATCTAAGGAATTCATTAAGAGAAATCAGCGACGTGATAGAGGAAGACGGAATAAAAAAACATCAGCTGCATGGGTACCTGAAATACGAACCTTTACAGGTACAGGATCTTTTGGACGAATTCAAAATTAGAAGGAAACCAAGGTCCTTTAACTCCTTAGGCACCGTGTGGAATTGGATAGCAGGAAGTCCAGACCATGCTGATTTTATTATAATTAAAAAGAAAATGAACAACCTCTTAGAAAATAACAACCAACAAACTATAATAAATAAGTCTTTTAGTGATAGGATTAATAATATAAGTAGAATTACTAATGAGATTTTAGAGATTATTAGGTTAGGTCATGAAATAGATAATTATAATATTCAGAAATTACAATATAAGTTAAAAATTATAAAAGAAGAAATAGTTAATATAAAATATGCCGTACATTGGGCTAAAGTAGGAATTATAAACTCATTATAGCTTTCCAAATCAGAAATCGAAACAATTACTTCAATTTTCGACAAAGAAAATTTTCCGTATTCGGACGCTGAAGAAGCGTTAAATTTCTCCAATGTAAAAGTATTTACAAATGGTACTTGCTTGCTCTACGTCATCGAAATCCCAATAACAGAAAATGATGTATTTAAAAAAATTATAGTTAAACCAATAAAGTTTAACAACACTATTATTAAGTTAGATTATAAAGAAATATTATTTAATAATAAAAAAATGTATGGAATAAAAGAAAATTGTAAACAAATAAATTCAATAATAATATGTAATAAATACCAAATTGTTAATATTTCAAATTCTACCTGCATTCCAAACATATTGGAAGGAAGATCATCCACCTGCAATGTTACCAACGCTTATCATATCCCAACAATAGAAAAAATTGCCGAAGGAATTATATTACTGAACCAATTCAATGGTACGATAACAATAGATGATAAAAAAACCACGATTGTAGGAACATACGTAATTAAATTCAAAAATTCTACAGTAATAATTAAAGATATGGTATTTACATCGAAGGAAACCGTAAGCGTTAGCGTGTTACCTGCAATTTTACAACAAGAACTAATAAAAAAAGAATTTCAACAGCATCTGTCTCTAGAGCTTTTCAAGGACCTTCATACCAATAATACAAATAAAATTGAATTACTGAGAGAACGGAGTCTAATCAATCATGTATTAAGTACTTCAAGTGTCATACCGGCCATAGCATCAACATTGGGTTTATTTGTATTAAAATCACGCGTAATCAACATATGTTTGAGTCAGCATAATGCAGGTAGAACAATGCTATTAATGTAAAATTAAAACTGTAAACTTTTAATTCAAATTTTAGCTTCGAATAATAAAGTTGATTTAAAAAAGGAAATAAAAAGCGTTATCATTTTTTTTATATAAATCTTTTATTAAATTATAGAAATAAATATTTTTTGGAAATAAATATATTTTTGGGTGACTTGGAGTATTAAAATCTTTAACTTATATACGAAATTGAATTTGTTGATTTTTAGATTTTATTTGAAAAAAACCGCAATTTTACACTGAAATCCTTTTTTTAAAAAACAACAACTGCAAAAAAGATAAAAAACAAAGACTTACGAAAAAATGTGGAGAAGGAAAATGCTATGTTATTTAATGTTAAAGATATTTTTATTCGGATTCTTTATTAGCTGTATTTTTATTGTTATTGATATTATCTCATTTAGCTTTTAACTATTTAAGACTATTTGAGAGCAAAAAAATTAGTATTATTAATTAAATGAGATTTTAGAATAAACTTTAACTTGCGTTAATACCAAAAATTAGAAAATTTCATTGAATATTTGTTCAAAACGCGTAAACAGGTCAAAACCAAATTAACCCTGTGGGTTTTTATAATTAAAATGCCGATACAAAATTTTCAATAAAATTATTTTAATCGTTTAAGCAAATAAAATTTATAGAACTTCAAGGCGTCGTCGTGGAAAACGGGTTAATCGAACTTAATCCTAAAACTTTTTGCAGAATCTCTTTTGGACTGCAAAATCAACCTGTAAAATTACACACAGGTCGAAACGGGTTAATTTATTCCAACCAAATTTATACAACTAATTCCGGTTGCTAAGAGGAACATTTAGGCAAAATTACAAGTCAATCGGCCAAACCGTTTTGCCTCGACATCAAAAAAACGAAAAAGCTTAAAACGGCTCTGGAGCCTGTTGATTTTTAAAAATGTGACAGAGTCTATGACAGAGGGCTCTCAGAATTATTCCTTAAAAATTTTGTGACAATCGGACCAGTGGTTTTCACGTCAATCCTGGACAAACAAACAAACAAATTTTCTCCTTTCGATTGTACTAAAGTTCGAGAAGATCGAACTCGAACTTTAACACATGAACCCACTTGGTGAACCTTTGCACCATACAATTTTGTGGACAGATTTCACATAAATTTATGTAATTTATGTAATTTTCTCGCATAATAAGTAAGAAATAGAACATTATTGAAACAAAATAAACAAATATTTCGATTGGCTTATTAATTATAAATTTAAACGAATAGTTACTTAAATAGAAAAACTTTTAATTAAAAAAAAAAATTTCACCATGAAGAGAATTAAAAAGTAAAAATAAAGAATCTGTGAAAAAATTTTTTGTCACGCTCCCTGTTTATGAGCTGTAAGGGCTCGAAAATTGATATTTTGCTCTTTTTTAAAGCCTGTAACTGTAATACCTGTTCAATTGTTTTTAGTAATATACAAAATATAAAGGTCCATCATTATATTTTAGCATTTGTCAAAAACTTAAAAGCGGTTCTTTAAATTGAAGAAAGTGTCTCTTAGTTTTTACCATTTTTGCTTATATATTAAATTCCCAAATTTTTTTTCAGAATTTAATTCCTAGAACCTAAAACAATGGGTGGACGAGGGGAGGGGGAAGTGAGGTTAGATCCTCTTGGCAACCTTCCTCATTTAGGGGCTATTAAGATTTAAAGATGACTTTTTTTATAACTAAGTAATAACTTAGTCACCAACTTATATATTTTCTAAATTAAATGCTACACACTTTTAAATGTAAAATACCTTTAATTGTAAAATATCTACTTCTTCTTCTTCTTCTTGTTAGGCACTACAAACCATGAAGGTTCTGGGCCTGATGTAATATCTCCTTCAACTCCTCTCAGTTTTGTGCAGATCTCTTCCAATTGGCGATGCTAAGTTTTTTTAAATCTGCCGATGTTTCATCTCCCCAACGGAGGTTTGCTCTCCCTCGGCGTCGCTTCCCTTGAGGTCTGGCTTGAAATATCCTTTTGACTGGAGCATCGGTTGTCATTCGCTCGACGTGACCGAGCCAATGAAGGCGGCTGATTTTGACTTTCGTGGCTACATCAACGTCATTATACAGTTAGTAGAGTTCGGTGTTATATCTTCTCCGCCAGACCGCGGCGTCTTTTACTGGACCATATATTCTATGTAGAATTTTTCTTTCGAAAATGCCTAGTGCTAGCTCACTTGCTTTTGGCGGTGTCCACGATTCTGAACCGTAAAGCAGAATTGGGAGTATGCGCATTTTGTACTGTTGCACTTAAGTATTACGGGATAGGAATTATGAGCCAACCTGTTTCGATAAACCGAAGTAGCAACGGCTTGCCATGGTTATTCTACGTCTTATTTCTAAGTTTATATCATTTTCGATATTAATATTGGTCCCATGGTAGACAAACTCCTTTACTACCTCAAACTTATATGCACTGACAATGATATTGCATCCAATAGGATGTTGATTGGATTGCGAATTTTTCGATTGCATATACTTTGTTTTATTCTCGTTTACACGAAGACACACTTTGTTTCCCTCTTTTTCAATTTGGGTGAAGGCTTCAGAGACTGAACGTCGTGTTCTTCCTACAATATCAACGTCGTCAGCAAAACCTAGTAGCTGAACTGATTTATAAAAAATTGTTCCTGCCATATTAACACCAGAACGACGTAAGACGACGCACAAGATTGAAAAAGTTACAGGACACTGTATCACCTTGTCTAATGAATATGTTTGGAATTCATCAGACATATTACTTCCAACCGCTACCATACATTTTGCGTTTTCCAAAGTCTTTTTAGACAATCGTATGATTTTGACCGGTACACTAAATTTGGACATGGCGTCATATAAAGTATTTCGAAATATAGTGTCATAGGGAATATAGTGTCATACGCCCTGTGGTAACATAGGGTTGTGAGGTATGGACACTGAATATGGCTGACGAAAACGATCTCCGAATTTTTGAACGGAAAATACTAAGGAAAATTTATGGCCCTATAAGGGTAGAAAATGGAGATTACAGGAGAAGAAATAATGCTGAACTAAATGAACTTATAAAAAATGAAGACATTATTCGTTTCAGTAAATCACAACGCCTAAGGTGGGCAGGGCACACAGTGAGAATGCAGGAAAATCAAATGCCATATAAGATATTACATCTAAGACCCATATTAAGTCGAGCTAGAGGAAGACAACATTGAAAACGATGCTTCAAAATTACAAGTGAGAAATTGGAAAACAACAGCGAAAGACCGGGAGATATGGAGGCAAATAGTTATGAAGGCCAAAGCTCACACCGAGCTGAAGAGTCATAGAAGAAGAAGAAGAAGTGTCATAGGCGGCTTTAAAACCGATAAAGAGGTAGTGAGTATCGCTTTGGTATTCGCGAGTCTTTTCCAGTATTTGACGTAGTGCAAACATCTGGTCGGTGATAGATTTACCAGACCGGGAGCCGCACTGATAGCCGCACTGAATATTTAACAGGCGATATTTACCAAAAAGATTCCTCTATAACTTTCACATAGTTGAAAATTGGTCAACTAACACTCACACTCCACTCATTAGGCATATTTTCTTCGAGCCAGATTCTTTTAATCAGTTGGTGGATGTACTCTACCAATTTTCCACCTCCAGCTTTAAATAACTCCGCTGGCAAGCCATCAAAGCTGGCAGCTTTGTTATTTTTTAGTCTCTTGATGGCTAACTCGACTTCAGCTAATTTGGGTGGATCTGGGCCGGTTTCGTTGGTTGGAGTATTGAAGGGTGTACTCTCAATTGAACGGTCGCCACTAGTTAGCAATTTATCAAAATGATGTTTCCATGCTCTAATTGTATCCTCCTTTGCAGTCATCAAATTCTGGAATCATTCCTCAGCGCATTTGTAGCTGGCTTATAGCCATTCACTAGTTGTTTGGTTTTTCTGTAAAAGCTTCGTATATCGCCTCTGCTTCGGCTTGATTTGACCTGAATTATTTTTTCCTTTTCAAACATTCGTTTTTTTTTTCTAAGGACTTTCTTTTCTTTAGATCTTTTGTCTTTATACACTTCTAGTGCTGCTCTTGTTTTTCGCTGCAGTGATTTCCTATTAAGCCTCGTTTCTTTTCTCCGTTAGCCGCTTGTTTCATTGCGTCTGCGCAGTGTTTCCATTTCTCATTAACGGAGAGATGATGAAGAGGTTCGTCTGTGGGTATATACAATCTGCATATGCACTGGCAGTCTCCGGAACTTCGAAGGCCTTAATGTTAAATTTCCTTTTTTTACATGGGCAATTTAATCTAGGGTTAGCTATTCGAGCTCTGAATCTCGCACCTACTAGGAAATGATCAGAGTCGACGTTAGCTGCTCGGTATGTTCGCACATCTAATACACTTGTCGCGTGTCTTGAATCAATAACAAGATGGTCTATTTGATTAGGTCTTTTCTAGGACTTCATAAAATTCATCTTTTGCTGCATCGTCCGCATCATCGGTGGGAGCGTGCGCACATATTAGGGTAAAATTATAAAATTTTCTTTTTAAATGAATTTTAGCTAAGCGTTCATTGACAGGTGTAAAATCAATAATGCTTCGTCTTAACTTACCTCCAACAATAAATCCGCAACCTAATATGTGGTGTTTTCCATGGCAGCTTTAATAAATATCGCTTTTCCTTTTTTTAATTACACCACTGCCTTTCCAACGTATTTCTTGTATAGCATGATGTCCAGCTTATACTTTTCAAGAACATTTTCCAAATTGATAGATGCACCTGGGCTGTAGAGAGTTCTCACATTCCAGGTACAAATTCTTTAATCATGGTCCTTTAAACTTTTCCGAGATCTTTTTCCAATAAATCCAATCCTTTTATCCGAGGCATTTCTTTTTATATCTTCCATAACTTTATTTTTGAACAAATTTTTATAGGTAAGGTAGTCAGTCTTATGCCAACCCCCATTTTGGAGGGCCGTAGTGGTTTGTGGTAATTGGCGCCACATCCCGCCATGTTGCAATGAAATTTTGACCAGTTTCGAGTTTTGTTTTTCCAGATGCCAGTGCAGTAACCACCCACACCCACCCCACCTTGTCCTAAGCGGAAAATATCTGCTAGGGATAATTTTTTGATTAATGAAATTTTTAATATTTTAAGCTTTAAATTTTGCAAGCATTAAAAAACTGTTTCTCATTCCAAGAATTTACTTTTATATTACAGTAACAAATTCCAAGATTTACTATAAATTTTTTATTTTCTATATTTAAGGAGACCTGTTTTACTTAAATAAAAGTAAATATTGAAAAAAATATTTTTTTAGTTTATTTTATTTTATAAATTAAAAACTAAAATATTTTTTTAAAAATACTCGTAAACTACTAAATTTTTATTTTTTGTACCTTTTATAATATATTTTCAATTTTTAAAATTAGAGTTAGCTACCTATTAAAAGCATTAATGATTTTAGTTCCTTTTAGCAAAATCCATCAAATTATATAAACATATATATAATATATATAGTTATATCATCAAATGATGTAAATCTAAATCCTCTAAATAACTATTCTCTGGAAATGTTACAATATTAAAATTTCTCCATATTAAAATTTCTTTCAAATTAAAAAATTCTTTAAGTAAAAATTCAAATAAAAATAATAAATTTTTATTTGTTTGTTTTCTTTTGCTTTTATTATTCTAATTCTCAAATTTCAGTTTTTTTCTTACTAATTGGTCAAAGCAATGACCGACCTAATAATAAATTATTACACATAATTAAATCGTAGTACTTTCTTAATAATTTGTTATTTCAAAAACTGACCTTAATTAATATTATTTACCAAATTTGCTATCACTGCATTATTTGTTCTTTGTTATTTTTAGTTTGGAAATTGTATTATAATAAATTATTGAATTTAAACTAATTTTAATTTGCTTTGTAATATTTTTGGAAATTTGTAATAAATTATTAATTTTATGTATTTGGAAATCATGTAATTATGTATTTGAAAATTTCTTTAAAAAGAATGATTTTGGAAAATTGTAACCAGTTCATTCTTGACAACTAAAGAGTTGAAAACTCTAAAATAAATTGTTTTTTTTTTATAAATTGCTTTGTGTTTTTCTTAAAACTTACATCTTGAATAATTTAGTGGCGCAGTCGGTAGGGTTAGATTCAAAAATAATAAATAAAAATTTGAATCTAGTCAACAAAAAGTGTACTTTAAAAGAAAATAAGAATTATTTCTTGAAAATTAAAAAAGGAATAATTTGATAAATAAAAAAAAAAAAAAATAAAATAAATAAAAAGGTGAACTCAGAAACTCTAATAAAGGTATTGCAAAAATTTTCTTTGAAAATTAAGACTACAACTGCTTAATGTTTTGCTGAGTCTGGCAAACAGTACCTTATTTTAAATCAATAAATTATTATTATTAAATCAATAAACTATTAATTTAGCACAAAAGTAATGTTCAAATGTGCAGTGAAAATTCATAGGAAAGGGAAAACAAGTTATATAAAAACAATAAACTTTCCAAAAGTAAAATTAAATAAATTTATTGTGTTTTCCTTTACAAAAAGCAAGAAAAAAGTAATTCAAAAACAATTAGACAACTTAAAAAAATTGGTGAAGGTGGTAAAAATAATAAAACAATAAGCCACGCTTTTTCTATTATAAAAAAAAAAAACAACTAAGAACATCTAAAACAACTAAGAATATCTAAAACAACTAAAAACATCAAAAATGGCAAATTCACAGGACACCACTCCATTATCATTATCGTTGGACCCTATGAAGTATATTGCAGAGCTTCCTGAATTTAATGGTAAGTCTGAAGAATTATTTAAGTTTATAGAATTAGTAGAGGATATTATACCAATAGTTTCCAAATATGACCAAAGTAGTCAAACTATTTTGCTTAACAAAATAAGATCAAAATTAGTTGGTAAAGCTAGAGAAGCTATTGAAATAAATAATCATATTTCAATCTGGCCTGAAATAAAAAACGTATTAATAAATATTTTCGGAGAAAAAAAATCCGCATTGCAAATCTATGACGAATTGCGATGTGTTAAATTCAATAGTACCAGCGTTGAACTTTATACGCAAATTAAACAAATTTTGCGTAGATTGAACAACAAAACTAAAAACCAAACAAATGCAGCCGCTATAACTCAGGCTAATATCCTTACAGGATTACAAATTTTCAAAGAAAAATTACCAGAGCCAATGCATTCGGTAATTTTCAGCCGTAATCCTGCTTCTCTTGAGAGTGCAATGGACATACTATATGAAGGAAATTATGCTGAATATAATCCCTTCAGCAATAATAATTCAAAAAATTTCTTTAGAAATAATAATAACTATAATACCAATTTTAACTCTAATTTTAAACGAAATAGTAATTCTAATAATAACTTTAATAAATTCAACTCTAATAATACTAACAATAATAGAAATAACAACAATTTTAATGGTAATAAATTTAAAAATAATAGTAATGGTAATTTTAATAATAGAAATAATAATAATTTTAATTCAAACCGAAATTTTACTAATAGTAATTATAATAATTTTAACCGCAATCCGGTAAATTTAAATTGACACAACAGACCTCAAAACTATAATCAAAATAGTAATGTTGTACCTACGGAGGTTGATCCATCCTCAGTAAACCACAGGATAAATACCTTGGGTACTGAAATTCAAGCCAAAAGTAGGCCTGTAAATCTTGAAAATTCGCAACGTGATATTGAAAATTTTCACTTAACTGCCTCGGAGCAGAGTATGCTCTCCCTTATATAAAATTGCAATCAAAAGGTAGACCCCTAAAATTCATTGTGGATACAGGAGCTACAATGAGTATAATTAATACCGGCATATGCAATTCTATTTTTAAATCTAAAATTAAATCTGTTAATATTAAAACGCTTCAAAATTATTTTACCTGTAACACTAAAGTTACAATTGATTCTTTCCTAGAATTCGACTCACCTAATAAACTAGAATTTTTGGAAGTTAATTTTCACGATAAATTTGATGGATTGATCGGAAACAACATCCTCAAACCATTAAAATCTGTAATAAATTATGAAAAGAATATTTTAAAACTAAATACGGGAAACAGTCTCCCACTTTATTTTAACGAAAGTGAAGAACAAGAGTACCAAGTTCCAGTTCCTTTAAGTGAACTAAATGTGTTTCAAAATGAAATTTTTTCTGGTGAAAATGAGATTCGG
This sequence comes from Dolichopus griseipennis, assembly GCA_963082915.1. NCBI lineage: Eukaryota > Metazoa > Arthropoda > Insecta > Diptera > Dolichopodidae > Dolichopus > Dolichopus griseipennis. The sequence continues at coordinate 198,932,202 of OY720441.1, read as the reverse complement.
TGTGATCATTTGGATCATACTACAAAAACTGAGCTTTTGAAAGTTTTAAGAAAGTTCAACAAAGCCTTTTATCATGAAGGTGATGACCTCTCTTTCACCCATGAAATTAAACATAAAATCAGTACTACAAATGAAATGCCAATTTATACCAAAATTTATAGATACTCTGAGGTACATAAACAAGAAGTCAATAAACAAATTGACGAAATGCTAAAACAAGGTATAATAAGGCATAGTGATTCACCATACTCAGCCCCCTTATGGGTTGTACAAAAAAAAAACGATGCTTCTGGAAAACAGAAATGGCGTATTGTCATAGACTATAGGAAACTTAATAACGTTACTATAGATGACAAATACCCAATTCCAAACATCGATGACATTCTTGATAAACTTGGTCGCTCAATGTATTTCACCACTCTCGATTTGGCAAAGGGTTTTCACCAAATTGAGATTGAGAAAAATGACATAAAAAAACAGCCTTTAGCACAGTTAATGGTCACTATGAGTTCTTACGGATGCCATTCGGTCTTAAAAATGCTCCGTCGACTTTCCAGCGTTTAATGAACTCAGTCTTAAAAGAATTTATTGGCAAAAATTGTTTTGTATACCTTGATGACATTATCATTTTTAGTACTAGTCTTGAAGAACACCTTATCTTTTTACAAATAATTTTAGAAAGACTTTCAAATGCTAATTTAAAAATTCAACTTGATAAAAGTGAATTTTTAAAACAAGAAACAGAGTTTCTTGGACATATTGTTACTACTAAAGGCATTAAGCTAAATCCCAATAAAATAGAGGCAATAATTAAATTCCCCATACCCAGAACTCCAAAACAAATTAAGAGTTTTCTTGGTCTTGTGGGCTATTATAGGAAATTTATCAAGGATTTTGCAAAAATTGCAAAACCTATAACCTTGTGTTTAAAAAAAGGAAGACGTATTGATGTTAATGATTCTGATTATAAAGACGCTTTTAATAAGCTAAAATTATTAATTACTACTGACCCTATTCTCATATATCCTAATTTTTCAAAACTTTTTACTTTAACAACTGATGCAAGTGATTTTGCTATAGGTGCTGTATTATCGCAAGATAATCACCCTGTATGTTACGCTTCACGAACTCTAAACGAACATGAGTGTAAATATTCTGCAATTGAGAAAGAATTACTCGCGATTGTTTGGGCTACAAAATATTTTCGCCCATATCTTTTCGGTCGTAAATTTATTATACGAACTGACCACAAACCTTTACAATGGCTCCACAACTTAAAGGAACCAAATAGTAAACTACAAAGATGGAAAATTAAGTTGGAAGAGTTTAATTTTACCATTGAATATTTGAATGGAAAAGAAAATAAAGTAGCGGATGCTCTTTCACGTGTAGCAATTCATTTAAACGAAACTACATTAAATAATTTAAATTCTAATTTAACCAATGAAATGGAAATCGATGAAATACGCTCAACTGATGCGACAATGCATTCAGCTAGCGAAGATAATTCAGATTATATCCCAATTTCATTCTCCCCACTGAATTTCTTTAAAACACAAATTATTATAGAAAATGGTGATTCTAATTCTCTAAATATTGAAAAAATTAACGGTAGAACACGAACGACAATTATCTGTACAAACCCAGATGAAAACTTCTTCATTAATATTTTTAAAGAACACATTCCAACAAAAGGAATTATAGGAGTTATGATTGACAATATTACGATTTATAATACTTTTCAAAATACTTACCTAAAGTATTTTTCAAAAAATAAATGTTTAAAATTGAACAAATGTTCCTCACTTTTAAAAGATGTATTAAATAAAAGTGAGTTACATGAAGGAATATTAGACCAACATATCAAAACCAATCATAGAGGTATTAGTGATGTCTATTTTAACTTAAAACTCGAAATTTATTATCCAAAACTAAAAGTTGAAATACAGAAAGTAATAAACAATTGCCACATTTGTAATATTGCAAAATATGAACGCAATCCGTTAAAACTGCCTTTTAAAATTTCTGAAACAGCTAATAAACCTTTACAAATTGTGCATATGGATATCTGGTTCCACAAAAAAGGTAAACCATATCTTACTTTAATCGATAAATTCACAAAACATGCACAAATAATTACCTTAAACTCACGAAATTGGAACGATCTTAAAACTGCTCTAATGCAGTATATTTCTTCTTGTGGTAAACCAAAAAAGATTGTTACTGACCAAGAAAAGGGCTTTAACAGTTTAAATTTCAAAAACTTTTTAGATAACGAGGGTATACAAATTCATTTTACAACTCCCAATAACAAAAGTAGTAATGCCGGCATTGAACGTTTTCATAATACTCTGAATGAACACTTGAGAATTCTTGAAGTTATAGAAAAAGAAGAAGGTACTTCACATGACGTTGACCCAATAATTCAAATCGTTAAAATATACAACGAAACAATTCATTCAACAACGGGTGAAAGACCCATAGACTTCATTAACGGTAAAATAACTCCAGAAAAGTTTGATTCAATATTCGAAAGAATAAAAAAAACTAAAGTAAAAACAATCAATAAATTAAATACTAAAAGAAAACAAGGGAAACCTTCAAATTATTTAAAACTTAATAGAGTCACAAAACTTCAACCGTACCATAAAAAAGTCAATATAGTTGAGTCTAATGAAAATCATTTCAAAATTAATAAAGAAAACTTACCTCGATATAAAAGTCAATTCAAAAAGAAATTAAAATATCAAACATAATTTTATTTATTTTACTTTTATCTTTTTAGGAATGATAAAAATCGTAATTATGTTACTACTAACAACGCATGTTATAAGCAAATCCTTAATAAATGTAAATCAAATCACTAACGGTAAATCTAAATCCTCTAAATAACTATCCTCTGGAAATGTTACAATATTAAAATTTCTCCATATTAAAATTTCTTTCAAATTAAAAAATTCTTTAAGTAAAAATTCAAATAAAAATTAATAAATTTTTATTTGTTTGTTTTCTTTTGCTTTTATTATTCTAATTCTCAAATTTCAGTTTTTTTCTTACTAATTGGTCAAAGCAATGACCGACCTAATAATAAATTATTACACATAATTAAATCGTAGTACTTTCTTAATAATTTGTTATTTCAAAAACTGACCTTAATTAATATTATTTACCAAATTTGCTATCACTGCATTAATTGTTCTTTGTTATTTTTAGTTTGGAAATTGAATAATAATAAATTATTGAATTTAAACTAATTTTAATTTGCTTTGAAATATTTTTGGAAATTTGTAATAAATTATTAATTTTATGTATTTGGAAATCATGTAATTATGTATTTGAAAATTTCTTTAAATAGAATGATTTTGGAAAATTGTAACCAGTTCATTCTTGACAACTAAAGAGTTGAAAACTCTAAAATAAATTGTTTTTTTTTATAAATTGCTTTGCGTTTTTCTTAAAACTTACATCTTGAATAATTTAGTGGCGCAGTCGGTAGGATTAGATTCAAAAATAATAAATAAAAATTTGAATCTAGTCAACAAAAAGTGTACGTTAAAAGAAAATAAGAATTATTTCTTGAAAATTAAAAAAGGAATAATTTGATAAATAAAAAAAAAAAAAGAATAAAATAAATAAAAAGGTGAACTCAGAAACTCTAATAAAGGTATTGCAAAAATTTTCTTTGAAAATTAAGACTACAACTGCTTAATGTTTTGCTGAGTCTGGCAAACAGTACCTTATTTTAAATCAATAAATTATTATTATTAAATCAATAAACTATTAATTTAGCACAAAAGTAATGTTCAAATGTGCAGTGAAAATTCATAGGAAAGGGAAAACAAGTTATATAAAAACAATAAACTTTCCAAAAGTAAAATTAAATAAATTTATTGTGTTTTCCTTTACAAAAAGCAAGAAAAAAGTAATTCAAAAACAATTAGACAACTTAAAAAAATTGGTGGAGGTGGTAAAAATAATAAAACAATAAGCCACGCTTTTTCTATTATAAAAAAAAAAAACAACTAAGAACATCTAAAACAACTAAGAATATCTAAAACAACTAAAAACATCAAAAATGGCAAATTCACAGGACACCACTCCATTATCATTATCGTTGGACCCTATGAAGTAAATTGCAGAGCTTCCTGAATTTAATGGTAAGTCTGAAGAATTATTTAAGTTTATAGAATTAGTAGAGGATATTATACCAATAGTTTCCAAATATGACCAAAGTAGTCAAACTATTTTGCTTAACAAAATAAGATCAAAATTAGTTGGTAAAGCTAGAGAAGCTATTGAAATAAATAATCATATTTCAATCTGGCCTGAAATAAAAAACGTATTAATAAATATTTTCGGAGAAAAAAATCCGCATTGCAAATCTATGACGAATTGCGATGTGTTAAATTCAATAGTACCAGCGTTGAACTTTATACGCAAATTAAACAAATTTTGCGTAGATTGAACAACAAAATTAAAAACCAAACAAATGCAGCCGCTATAACTCAGGCTAATATCCTTACAGGATTACAAATTTTCAAAGAAAAATTACCAGAGCCAATGCATTCGGTAATTTTCAGCCGTAATCCTGCTTCTCTTGAGAGTGCAATGGACATACTATATGAAGGAAATTATGCTGAATATAATCCCTTCAGCAATAATAATTCAAAAAATTTCTTTAGAAATAATAATAACTCTAATACCAATTTTAACTCTAATTTTAAACGAAATAGTAATTCTAATAATAACTTTAATAAATTCAACTCTAATAATACTAACAATAATAGAAATAACAACAATTTTAATGGTAATAAATTTAAAAATAATAGTAATGGTAATTTTAATAATAGAAATAATAATAATTTTAATTCAAACCGAAATTTTACTAATAGTAATTATAATAATTTTAACCGCAATCCGGTAAATTTAAATGGACACAACAGACCTCAAAACTATAATCAAAATAGTAATGTTGTACCTATGGAGGTTGATCCATCCTCAGTAAACCACAGGATAAATACCTTGGGTACTGAAATTCAAGCCAAAAGTAGGCCTGTAAATCTTGAAAATTCGCAACGTGATATTGAAAATTTTCACTTAACTGCCTCGGAGCAGAGTATGCTCTCCCTTATATAAAATTGCAATCAAAAGGTAGACCCCTAAAATTCATTGTGGATACAGGAGCTACAATGAGTATAATTAATACCGGCATATGCAATTCTATTTTTAAATCTAAAATTAAATCTGTTAATATTAAAACGCTTCAAAATTATTTTACCTGTAACACTAAAGTTACAATTGATTCTTTCCTAGAATTCGACTCACCTAATAAACTAGAATTTTTGGAAGTTAATTTTCACGATAAATTTGATGGATTGATCGGAAACAACATCCTCAAACCATTAAAATCTGTAATAAATTATGAAAAGAATATTTTAAAACTAAATACGGGAAACAGTCTCCCACTTTATTTTAACGAAAGTGAAGAACAAGAGTACCAAGTTCCAGTTCCTTTAAGTGAACTAAATGTGTTTCAAAATGAAATTTTTTCTGGTGAAAATGAGATTCGGTGTGATCATTTGCATCATACTACAAAAACTGAGCTTTTGAAAGTTTTAAGAAAGTTCAACAAAGCCTTTTATCATTAAGGTGACGACCTCTCTTTCACCCATGAAATTAAACATAAAATCAGTACTACAAATGAAATGCCAATTTATATCAAAATTTATAGATACTCTGAGGTACATAAACAAGAAGTCAATAAACAAATTGACGAAATGCTAAAACAAGGTATAATAAGGCATAGTGATTCACCATATTCAGCCCCCTTATGGGTTGTACCAAAAAAAATCGATGCTTCTGGAAAACAGAAATGGCGTATTGTCATAGACTATAGGAAACTTAATAACGTTACTATAGATGACAAATACCCAATTCCAAACATCGATGACATTCTTGATAAACTTGGTCGCTCAATGTATTTCACCACTCTCGATTTGGCAAAGGGTTTTCACCAAATTGAGATTGAGAAAAATGACATAAAAAAAACAGCCTTTAAAAACAGTTAATGGTCACTATGAGTTCTTACGGATGCCATTCGGTCTTAAAAATGCTCCGTCGACTTTCCAGCGTTTAATGAACTCAGTCTTAAAAGAATTTATTGGCAAAAATTGTTTTGTATACCTTGATGACATTATCATTTTTAGTACTAGTCTTGAAGAACACCTTATCTTTTTACAAATAATTTTAGAAAGACTTTCAAATGCTAATTTAAAAATTCAACTTGATAAAAGTGAATTTTTAAAACAAGAAACAGAGTTTCTTGGACATATTGTTACTACTAAAGGCATTAAGCCAAATCCCAATAAAATAGAGGCAATAATTAAATTCCCCATTCCCAGAACTCCAAAACAAATTAAGAGTTTTCTTGGTCTTGTGGGCTATTATAGAAAATTTATCAAGGATTTTGCAAAAATTGCAAAACCTATAACCTTGTGTTTAAAAAAAGGAAGACGTATTGATGTTAATGATTCTGATTATAAAGACGCTTTTAATAAGCTAAAATTATTAATTACTACTGACCCTATTCTCATATATCCTAATTTTTCAAAACTTTTTACTTTAACAACTGATGCAAGTGATTTTGCTATAGGTGCTGTATTATCGCAAGATAATCACCCTGTATGTTACGCTTCACGAACTCTAAACGAACATGAGTGTAAATATTCTGCAATTGAGAAAGAATTACTCGCGATTGTTTGGGCTACAAAATATTTTCGCCCATATCTTTTCGGTCGTAAATTTATTATACGAACTGACCACAAACCTTTACAATGGCTCCACAACTTAAAGGAACCAAATAGTAAACTACAAAGATGGAAAATTAAGTTGGAAGAGTTTAATTTTACCATTGAATATTTGAATGGAAAAGAAAATAAAGTAGCGGATGCTCTTTCACGTGTAGCAATTCATTTAAACGAAACTACATTAAATAATTTAAATTCTAATTTAACCAATGAAATGGAAATCGATGAAATACGCTCAACTGATGCGACAATGCATTCAGCTAGCGAAGATAATTCAGATTATATCCCAATTTCATTCTCCCCACTGAATTTCTTTAAAACACAAATTATTATAGAAAATGGTGATTCTAATTCTCTAAATATTGAAAAAATTAACGGTAGAACACGAACGACAATTATCTGTACAAACCCAGATGAAAACTTCTTCATTAATATTTTTAAAGAACACATTCCAACAAAAGGAATTATAGGAGTTATGATTGACAATATTACGATTTATAATACTTTTCAAAATACTTACCTAAAGTATTTTTCAAAAAATAAATGTTTAAAATTGAACAAATGTTCCTCACTTTTAAAAGATGTATTAAATAAAAGTGAGTTACATGAAGGAATATTAGACCAACATATCAAAACCAATCATAGAGGTATTAGTGATGTCTATTTTAACTTAAAACTCGAAATTTATTATCCAAAACTAAAAGTTGAAATACAGAAAGTAATAAACAATTGCCACATTTGTAATATTGCAAAATATGAACGCAATCCGTTAAAACTGCCTTTTAAAATTTCTGAAACAGCTAATAAACCTTTACAAATTGTGCATATGGATATCTGGTTCCACAAAAAAGGTAAACCATATCTTACTTTAATCGATAAATTCACAAAACATGCACAAATAATTACCTTAAACTCACGAAATTGGAACGATCTTAAAACTGCTCTAATGCAGTATATTTCTTCTTGTGGTAAACCAAAAAAGATTGTTACTGACCAAGAAAAGGGCTTTAACAGTTTAAATTTCAAAAACTTTTTAGATAACGAGGGTATACAAATTCATTTTACAACTCCCAATAACAAAAGTAGTAATGCCGGCATTGAACGTTTTCATAATACTCTGAATGAACACTTGAGAATTCTTGAAGTTATAGAAAAAGAAGAAGGTACTTCACATGACGTTGACCCAATAATTCAAATCGTTAAAATATACAACGAAACAATTCATTCAACAACGGGTGAAAGACCCATAGACTTCATTAACGGTAAAATAACTCCAGAAAAGTTTGATTCAATATTCGAAAGAATAAAAAAAACTAAAGTAAAAACAATCAATAAATTAAATACTAAAAGAAAACAAGGGAAACCTTCAAATTATTTAAAACTTAATAGAGTCACAAAACTTCAACCGTACCATAAAAAAGTCAATATAGTTGAGTCTAATGAAAATCATTTCAAAATTAATAAAGAAAACTTACCTCGATATAAAAGTCAATTCAAAAAGAAATTAAAATATCAAACATAATTTTATTTATTTTACTTTTATCTTTTTAGGAATGATAAAAATCGTAATTATGTTACTACTAACAACGCATGTTATAAGCAAATCCTTAATAAATGTAAATCAAATCACTAACGGTAAATCTAAATCCTCTAAATAACTATCCTCTGGAAATGTTACAATATTAAAATTTCTCCATATTAAAATTTCTTTCAAATTAAAAAATTCTTTAAGTAAAAATTCAAATAAAAATTAATAAATTTTTATTTGTTTGTTTTCTTTTGCTTTTATTATTCTAATTCTCAAATTTCAGTTTTTTTCTTACTAATTGGTCAAAGCAATGACCGACCTAATAATAAATTATTACACATAATTAAATCGTAGTACTTTCTTAATAATTTGTTATTTCAAAAACTGACCTTAATTAATATTATTTACCAAATTTGCTATCACTGCATTAATTGTTCTTTGTTATTTTTAGTTTGGAAATTGAATAATAATAAATTATTGAATTTAAACTAATTTTAATTTGCTTTGAAATATTTTTGGAAATTTGTAATAAATTATTAATTTTATGTATTTGGAAATCATGTAATTATGTATTTGAAAATTTCTTTAAATAGAATGATTTTGGAAAATTGTAACCAGTTCATTCTTGACAACTAAAGAGTTGAAAACTCTAAAATAAATTGTTTTTTTTTATAAATTGCTTTGCGTTTTTCTTAAAACTTACATCTTGAATAATTTAGTGGCGCAGTCGGTAGGATTAGATTCAAAAATAATAAATAAAAATTTGAATCTAGTCAACAAAAAGTGTACGTTAAAAGAAAATAAGAATTATTTCTTGAAAATTAAAAAAGGAATAATTTGATAAATAAAAAAAAAAAAAGAATAAAATAAATAAAAAGGTGAACTCAGAAACTCTAATAAAGGTATTGCAAAAATTTTCTTTGAAAATTAAGACTACAACTGCTTAATGTTTTGCTGAGTCTGGCAAACAGTACCTTATTTTAAATCAATAAATTATTATTATTAAATCAATAAACTATTAATTTAGCACAAAAGTAATGTTCAAATGTGCAGTGAAAATTCATAGGAAAGGGAAAACAAGTTATATAAAAACAATAAACTTTCCAAAAGTAAAATTAAATAAATTTATTGTGTTTTCCTTTACAAAAAGCAAGAAAAAAGTAATTCAAAAACAATTAGACAACTTAAAAAAATTGGTGGAGGTGGTAAAAATAATAAAACAATAAGCCACGCTTTTTCTATTATAAAAAAAAAAAACAACTAAGAACATCTAAAACAACTAAGAATATCTAAAACAACTAAAAACATCAAAAATGGCAAATTCACAGGACACCACTCCATTATCATTATCGTTGGACCCTATGAAGTAAATTGCAGAGCTTCCTGAATTTAATGGTAAGTCTGAAGAATTATTTAAGTTTATAGAATTAGTAGAGGATATTATACCAATAGTTTCCAAATATGACCAAAGTAGTCAAACTATTTTGCTTAACAAAATAAGATCAAAATTAGTTGGTAAAGCTAGAGAAGCTATTGAAATAAATAATCATATTTCAATCTGGCCTGAAATAAAAAACGTATTAATAAATATTTTCGGAGAAAAAAATCCGCATTGCAAATCTATGACGAATTGCGATGTGTTAAATTCAATAGTACCAGCGTTGAACTTTATACGCAAATTAAACAAATTTTGCGTAGATTGAACAACAAAATTAAAAACCAAACAAATGCAGCCGCTATAACTCAGGCTAATATCCTTACAGGATTACAAATTTTCAAAGAAACATTACCAGAGCCAATGCATTCGGTAATTTTCAGCCGTAATCCTGCTTCTCTTGAGAGTGCAATGGACATACTATATGAAGGAAATTATGCTGAATATAATCCCTTCAGCAATAATAATTCAAAAAATTTCTTTAGAAATAATAATAACTCTAATACCAATTTTAACTCTAATTTTAAACGAAATAGTAATTCTAATAATAACTTTAATAAATTCAACTCTAATAATACTAACAATAATAGAAATAACAACAATTTTAATGGTAATAAATTTAAAAATAATAGTAATGGTAATTTTAATAATAGAAATAATAATAATTTTAATTCAAACCGAAATTTTACTAATAGTAATTATAATAATTTTAACCGCAATCCGGTAAATTTAAATGGACACAACAGACCTCAAAACTATAATCAAAATAGTAATGTTGTACCTATGGAGGTTGATCCATCCTCAGTAAACCACAGGATAAATACCTTGGGTACTGAAATTCAAGCCAAAAGTAGGCCTGTAAATCTTGAAAATTCGCAACGTGATATTGAAAATTTTCACTTAACTGCCTCGGAGCAGAGTATGCTCTCCCTTATATAAAATTGCAATCAAAAGGTAGACCCCTAAAATTCATTGTGGATACAGGAGCTACAATGAGTATAATTAATACCGGCATATGCAATTCTATTTTTAAATCTAAAATTAAATCTGTTAATATTAAAACGCTTCAAAATTATTTTACCTGTAACACTAAAGTTACAATTGATTCTTTCCTAGAATTCGACTCACCTAATAAACTAGAATTTTTGGAAGTTAATTTTCACGATAAATTTGATGGATTGATCGGAAACAACATCCTCAAACCATTAAAATCTGTAATAAATTATGAAAAGAATATTTTAAAACTAAATACGGGAAACAGTCTCCCACTTTATTTTAACGAAAGTGAAGAACAAGAGTACCAAGTTCCAGTTCCTTTAAGTGAACTAAATGTGTTTCAAAATGAAATTTTTTCTGGTGAAAATGAGATTCGGTGTGATCATTTGGATCATACTACAAAAACTGAGCTTTTGAAAGTTTTAAGAAAGTTCAACAAAGCCTTTTATCATGAAGGTGATGACCTCTCTTTCACCCATGAAATTAAACATAAAATCAGTACTACAAATGAAATGCCAATTTATATCAAAATTTATAGATACTCTGAGGTACATAAACAAGAAGTCAATAAACAAATTGACGAAATGCTAAAACAAGGTATAATAAGGCATAGTGATTCACCATATTCAGCCCCCTTATGGGTTGTACCAAAAAAAATCGATGCTTCTGGAAAACAGAAATGGCGTATTGTCATAGACTATAGGAAACTTAATAACGTTACTATAGATGACAAATACCCAATTCCAAACATCGATGACATTCTTGATAAACTTGGTCGCTCAATGTATTTCACCACTCTCGATTTGGCAAAGGGTTTTCACCAAATTGAGATTGAGAAAAATGACATAAAAAAACAGCCTTTAGCACAGTTAATGGTCACTATGAGTTCTTACGGATGCCATTCGGTCTTAAAAATGCTCCGTCGACTTTCCAGCGTTTAATGAACTCAGTCTTAAAAGAATTTATTGGCAAAAATTGTTTTGTATACCTTGATGACATTATCATTTTTAGTACTAGTCTTGAAGAACACCTTATCTTTTTACAAATAATTTTAGAAAGACTTTCAAATGCTAATTTAAAAATTCAACTTGATAAAAGTGAATTTTTAAAACAAGAAACAGAGTTTCTTGGACATATTGTTACTACTAAAGGCATTAAGCCAAATCCCAATAAAATAGAGGCAATAATTAAATTCCCCATTCCCAGAACTCCAAAACAAATTAAGAGTTTTCTTGGTCTTGTGGGCTATTATAGAAAATTTATCAAGGATTTTGCAAAAATTGCAAAACCTATAACCTTGTGTTTAAAAAAAGGAAGACGTATTGATGTTAATGATTCTGATTATAAAGACGCTTTTAATAAGCTAAAATTATTAATTACTACTGACCCTATTCTCATATATCCTAATTTTTCAAAACTTTTTACTTTAACAACTGATGCAAGTGATTTTGCTATAGGTGCTGTATTATCGCAAGATAATCACCCTGTATGTTACGCTTCACGAACTCTAAACGAACATGAGTGTAAATATTCTGCAATTGAGAAAGAATTACTCGCGATTGTTTGGGCTACAAAATATTTTCGCCCATATCTTTTCGGTCGTAAATTTATTATACGAACTGACCACAAACCTTTACAATGGCTCCACAACTTAAAGGAACCAAATAGTAAACTACAAAGATGGAAAATTAAGTTGGAAGAGTTTAATTTTACCATTGAATATTTGAATGGAAAAGAAAATAAAGTAGCGGATGCTCTTTCACGTGTAGCAATTCATTTAAACGAAACTACATTAAATAATTTAAATTCTAATTTAACCAATGAAATGGAAATCGATGAAATACGCTCAACTGATGCGACAATGCATTCAGCTAGCGAAGATAATTCAGATTATATCCCAATTTCATTCTCCCCACTGAATTTCTTTAAAACACAAATTATTATAGAAAATGGTGATTCTAATTCTCTAAATATTGAAAAAATTAACGGTAGAACACGAACGACAATTATCTGTACAAACCCAGATGAAAACTTCTTCATTAATATTTTTAAAGAACACATTCCAACAAAAGGAATTATAGGAGTTATGATTGACAATATTACGATTTATAATACTTTTCAAAATACTTACCTAAAGTATTTTTCAAAAAATAAATGTTTAAAATTGAACAAATGTTCCTCACTTTTAAAAGATGTATTAAATAAAAGTGAGTTACATGAAGGAATATTAGACCAACATATCAAAACCAATCATAGAGGTATTAGTGATGTCTATTTTAACTTAAAACTCGAAATTTATTATCCAAAACTAAAAGTTGAAATACAGAAAGTAATAAACAATTGCCACATTTGTAATATTGCAAAATATGAACGCAATCCGTTAAAACTGCCTTTTAAAATTTCTGAAACAGCTAATAAACCTTTACAAATTGTGCATATGGATATCTGGTTCCACAAAAAAGGTAAACCATATCTTACTTTAATCGATAAATTCACAAAACATGCACAAATAATTACCTTAAACTCACGAAATTGGAACGATCTTAAAACTGCTCTAATGCAGTATATTTCTTCTTGTGGTAAACCAAAAAAGATTGTTACTGACCAAGAAAAGGGCTTTAACAGTTTAAATTTCAAAAACTTTTTAGATAACGAGGGTATACAAATTCATTTTACAACTCCCAATAACAAAAGTAGTAATGCCGGCATTGAACGTTTTCATAATACTCTGAATGAACACTTGAGAATTCTTGAAGTTATAGAAAAAGAAGAAGGTACTTCACATGACGTTGACCCAATAATTCAAATCGTTAAAATATACAACGAAACAATTCATTCAACAACGGGTGAAAGACCCATAGACTTCATTAACGGTAAAATAACTCCAGAAAAGTTTGATTCAATATTCGAAAGAATAAAAAAAACTAAAGTAAAAACAATCAATAAATTAAATACTAAAAGAAAACAAGGGAAACCTTCAAATTATTTAAAACTTAATAGAGTCACAAAACTTCAACCGTACCATAAAAAAGTCAATATAGTTGAGTCTAATGAAAATCATTTCAAAATTAATAAAGAAAACTTACCTCGATATAAAAGTCAATTCAAAAAGAAATTAAAATATCAAACATAATTTTATTTATTTTACTTTTATCTTTTTAGGAATGATAAAAATCGTAATTATGTTACTACTAACAACGCATGTTATAAGCAAATCCTTAATAAATGTAAATCAAATCACTAACGGTAAATCTAAATCCTCTAAATAACTATCCTCTGGAAATGTTACAATATTAAAATTTCTCCATATTAAAATTTCTTTCAAATTAAAAAATTCTTTAAGTAAAAATTCAAATAAAAATTAATAAATTTTTATTTGTTTGTTTTCTTTTGCTTTTATTATTCTAATTCTCAAATTTCAGTTTTTTTCTTACTAATTGGTCAAAGCAATGACCGACCTAATAATAAATTATTACACATAATTAAATCGTAGTACTTTCTTAATAATTTGTTATTTCAAAAACTGACCTTAATTAATATTATTTACCAAATTTGCTATCACTGCATTATTTGTTCTTTGTTATTTTTAGTTTGGAAATTGTATTATAATAAATTATTGAATTTAAACTAATTTTAATTTGCTTTGTAATATTTTTGGAAATTTGTAATAAATTATTAATTTTATGTATTTGGAAATCATGTAATTATGTATTTGAAAATTTCTTTAAAAAGAATGATTTTGGAAAATTGTAACCAGTTCATTCTTGACAACTAAAGAGTTGAAAACTCTAAAATAAATTGTTTTTTTTTATAAATTGCTTTGTGTTTTTCTTAAAACTTACATCTTGAATAATTTAGTATATATATATATTATCATAAATTAATTTATCGAATAACTTTGAGTTTGAATGAAAATTAGAATCCCAAATTCCAGTAGAATGATGATAGTAATACTTATTTATAACACAAGAGCTCAAAATTGCATATCATAAACATAAAAGATGAGAATTACCCAATTCTAATCCTAATATTTGAATTTAAAGAGAAGTAATTGCTGCATGTTTGTAAAATTTTATTAAATTGTATAAAAAAAGTTTTAAATCTGTAATTTTGTAATTGTATTTTGTAAATACATTTATTTAATTTTCTTTTGTTTTGTGTTATTTTTTGATAGATAAATTAGTGAGAATTTTTATTATTTTTCAACAGATATTTGAATTAGAAAATGTTTTTATTATCATAATATTTAATCGGCTTATTTTTTCCCATACAAATATAAACATCCTTTTTCTGGGTAAACTATTTAACCAATTTTAATGAAAGAACAACCAAAATAAAGGTTTTTTTTGTTTTCATATGACAATGATATTTTTTTTTTAAGAATATTGCGTTTTTTCAGGTGAAAACCTGTCTTTAATTTAACGTAATTTTGAATTTAACGGTCACGCTGTTAAAAGTTAAGGCTTATGACTCTAATATTATGCGCCGACTTTATGTTTAAATGTAATTCATTTTCGGTTGTAACTCGCAGCTAAATCTAATTCAAAAGATTATAGGCGCCGACTTATATATATCTTTCTTTTTTTAGTTTAGTTCATAATATATTCAATGAACAAGGAGATTTAAATTTTTTTAAAATTTTTTTTTATCTTAAAAAGTGAACGAAAAAAATTAGTTCTATTCGAAATGAAAGCAATACATTTGGTTTATACAGTAGTTTTCATTTATAACGAACTCGGTGCAATTTTAATTATATCTAATTATATATAATTATATTTAATTTTAATCAGTATTATCAAATTACTCAATTGAATTACACGCTTTTCGCGAAATTACGGTTTGTTTATATTAATTATTTAAATAAAAAGAAAACAATAGTGTCTTTTTTTTTCTAATTAATTAACAAAAATAAAATTTTAATGTGGTGCAATTGTTTTCATATGTAATTTGATCACTCATAATTTATTTTGCTTTTTTTTAAAAGAACAATTTAATAATATAATAAAAAATAATAAAAAAAACTCTTGTGTACTTTTATTTATTTTTTTAGCTTGTGCTTAATCGTAATTTGATCACTTTGATTAAGTAATTTAAATTAAAATTAAGAATAAAAAAATAAAATATAAAAAAAAAAACTAAAAAATTTAAACTTTTATAAATTAAATTATTAAAGTGAATAAACTTAGTTAATCTTCGTTTTTTTTGTATAATTTTTTACATTTCATATTTAAAATGAGTTATAAATGCGATCAAATTGTTTCGATTTTGACAAGAAAAGCAAATTTGTTATTTGCAAAGCGTTTTGTAAAAGAAAGTTACATGGAGTTTGTATGGGTTTTAGCAGAGATTGGTATCATCCATCTCTTGACTCATTTTTCATTTGTGAGGATTGTCAAAACCATGAAGGTTTGTTGCGTGGTATGTTTGACAATATTCATAAAACAATATCTGATCTTGCAAATGAAAAAACATCACTATGTAATAAAACTAACAACACCATTGTGAGTAATACAAACGCTTTTCAGGACATGGCGAAGTCGTTTGATGGACTATGCAGCCGTGTCTCAGGCCAAAATAATAATGACAATGCTGTTGAAAAAATCAAAACAGAAGTTCTCGCACATCTGCCTAAACATTTTGGCAACCTAGAAAATAACATTAGAGATATCATCGGAGCTGGTTCTAGTCGCCAACATGTTGATGTATCTGCATTTAACAAACTGTTAGCTTCTCAACATAATTCTCTTGTTGAAAAACTAGAACAACTACATAACTCTACAAATTTATTTTTATTGGAGCTGCTCACAAACCTTCAAGATTCTAATTCCAAAAGGGTTGAAACTTTTAATAAAGGAGTCCAGAGTACACTTACAACATGTGAATTTGGTACTCAAATGCTCTGGAAACTTGTGATATTGGTATTCAAACGGATCCAATAATAGTACATAAATTTGGGACTATATGGACTGAAGATGAATGGGATCGTAGAATATTGAAACTACACAATTTTAACCTCTCTTCAGCTAATATTGAGAAGTTAAAAAATTCATCTATTTGTATTAACGGAGCTCCACATTCCTTCGATTGTATTAAAATGCTTCGCTTTATAAAAGATGAGTTTCGCGTCAATTCAGTTTCCTGTCTTAATGTTACTCCAAATCGTATTAAAAGAAAAAACATTAAATTTCGCTGTTTTAAATTAACTGGCCCATATGGTACAATGCAGTTGTTACTGGATCCCAATAATGGTTATATTTGGGACAAAATTGGAGCACATACTACCAACTGGACTTCGGATGCTGTTTTGACGTCAAATAGACCTGTTAAACTAGAGGAACCTGATAAACCTAAGCGACCTCTTACGCCACAGCAGCTAAGGACTAAAGGTGATCCCAAATTAAAAATAAATCTGATAGATGCAAATTCTAATCTTTCTAAACCTAACATAGATACAATTAAACCTAACCTACATTCTACTAACGCTAATAATACTAATAATAATTTTGAAAATTCAATTAACCCACTAATAACTGATACTTCTACAGATGTTAATAATTCTAATACAGTTATAGCAAACAATGCAGGTAATGATTTAATTAATATTTTCGATGTACCTAAAGTTCCTTCTAGTGATACTTATACACTTAACTTCACTGGTAACACAAACTCAAAAGTAAATAACATTAATAGCCTTCTTGAACTTCCAATAACAGCTTCTACTTGTTATGATAAAATTAATCGATTAAACTCTAGCAATAATACTAATAACTCTTTACATAATATTAATTATATACCTCTCAACAATAAAAGACAAATTAAATTTAAATCTAAATCTTCACTTTCAAATGATCCGAAATCCTCCTTAAATAAACATGTTAATGATTCTTTTCTTAAAACTAAAATTTCTAAATTTAAAAAATCTCTTTCTTCCACTTTGACTAAGTACCATAACTTTGTTCAAGGTGAAACCTTAAATCCTCATGTAAAATCTTCACTACCAAAAAAATCTCAAGTATTGAAAGCTTCAAATTCTTCAAATGTTTCTAATTCTATACCTACACTACCACCGGTGCTAGACCCTCTTTTGCCACCTGTTGTTAAGGTCACACTTAAATCTTTAGAAGATAATAATAATAGCAGGTATGTTTTAACCAGACTTACGGATAGCCGAATTTTTGAAAATGTTAGACTTTATCTAGCCTATCTTCATAATAAGTCTAATGATGTTTGTATAGGTGGAAAAACTAATACATCACTGAAAATTGCTATTCAACAAGAAGGATTGCCAACTGATGTTAATGAGTTGCGCGATATTTTTATTAGATATCATGAGACATTTGGAATTTCTGCGGTAAATGCCTTGAATGATCTTAAATCATATGCTTCTCATATTTCGTCTAACAGAATTAATTATCTTCAAAGGGTAAGGGAAAATCATGATAAGTACTTTCGTCCGCTCCCAAGTGAGAGAAAATCTAGTTAATATTAATTTATCTCCTCTTACCTTAGTTAATCTTTGCAACACTTTACCTAAATTATCTATCTATTACCAAAACGTAAGAGGTCTACGTACCAAAACGAAAACGGTTCTCTCTAATTCTACCCTTTTAAACTTTGATATTTTTATTTTAACTGAAACTTGGCTTACTTCTTTAATTAACAATTTAGAACTTTTTTCTCCATCTTTTAATGTTTTTAGAAAGGATAGATATGGTACTCTGGATAATACTTCGAAAGGTGGAGGAGTATTAATCGCAATAAAAAATTCATTTTGTTCCTCAGAATTGACTTGCTCTCAAACTGAATCAATCGAAAATACTGAAATTATGGCTATTAAAGTTGAACTGCTATCCAATAATTTATTCATCATTAACTGTTATATTCCACCAGCTTCTAACTTTGAACTTTATTCTAAATATTTATCAGTAATTGAGTCATATATTAGCAAAATCAACGCAAATGATGATATCATCCCCCTATTTGTTTTTCCTTTTCCTCTTTTCCCCCTGCGAAAGTTGAATCTACTTTATCACATCGTTTTAATTTTGTAAAAGCCAATTTCGATGATATTAATAATTTTTTGACCTCTTATAATTTTTCATTTATTCCTTCTTCTAATTTAAATGATTCTGTTAATAACTTCTATGGAATTATTCGGTCTTCTATTTCTCAATTTGTTCCTCTTGTAGTTGATACTACGAATACATCCAGGCCACCCTGGTTTAATAAAAATCTCAAAACATTAAAAAATAAAAAAAATAAAGCCTGGCGTAAATTTGTCAAAAGTAACTTGAATTCTGACTATAACTATTTTCTTACTCTGTTTAATGAATTTAAATTTTTGGCTGATAATCTTTATTCAAATTATGTTCGCAATATGTCATCGAATATCAAAGCCAATCCAAAACAATTTTGGAAATTTGTAAACTCTAAAATAAAAAGTGATCAATATCCAACCTTTTTCAATTATAAAAATTCTGTTAGTAATGACTCCAAAATCATTTGCGAATTTTTTCGTGAATTCTTTTCTTCTAGTTACTCTACTTCAACCTTTTCTGTAAATGAAGTAAATTTCTCTCACCTTGAAAATTTTCCGAAAACTACAGTTACAAATATTAATATAGATTCTAACATGGTATTGAGTAGTATGTATATGCCGGTTCAGCGTCAGCAAAAGCCCAGGAGCTTTTTTAGTGCCGTTTCAGCGTCAGTAGTCAGCAAAAGTTCTCCTAAAGTTATGCAATAAAATTGTGATAAGTAAAAAGTTTTGTACTTTTGAGTATTTTAAATTAGGCTTAGCGGTTAGAATATCAGTTATGTTTAAATTTCAAATTAAAACAATAATTAGCTTAAACTAGTTTGAGTCTTTGAGTATTTTAAATTAAGCTTGGTTGTTGGGATATCAGTTATGTTTAAATTTCAAATTAAAACAGTAATAAGCTTAAGATATTGTGCTTATTGTTCTTAATTAAATATGAAAAGTCTTTAAAATTTGGTTTAAGTACAAAGTTAATATTATCAAAGTTTAAGCTTGATTTAATATTTCTGTGAAAATTAAAAAAAGTTTTATAAATTAAAAAAAATAAGCTTAAGCTATTGAGCTGAATATTTTTAATTAGATATGAAAAGTTTTTTAAATATCAGTTATGTTTAAATTTCAAATTAAAACGATAATAAGCTTAAACTAGTTTGAGTCTTTGAGTATTTTAAATTAAGCTTGGTTGTTAGGATATCAGTTATGTTTAAATTTCAAATTAAGATATTGTACTTATTGTTCTTAATAAAATATGAAAAGTTTTAAAGCTTGGTTTAAATACAAAGTTAATATTACCAAAGTTTAAGCTTGATTTAATATTTCCGCGAAAATTAAAGAAAGTTTTATAAATTAAAAAAAAAATAAGCTTAACCTATGGAGTTGAATATTCTTAAATAGATATGAAAAGTTTTTTAAATTTGGTTTATACTTAATATTATCAAAGTTTAAGCTTGATTTAATATTTACGTGAAAAATTTAAAAAATTCAAAGCTGATAAAGCTCGTTCGTTATGTTTCAAAAATTAAGCTCCCAACTGCCATTTTAAATTTGAAAAGCTTAAAAAATCGATGGAAATTTTTTGTATATTAACTTATTTGCAAAAGTTTTGAAAAAAAAATGAAACAAATAAACGTTTGAAATTATATTGTTAATAATATAAAGGCGTGATCATGAATACAAATTGAAAACGTGATCAAGTTCAAGTTAAAAAGAAAAAAAAAAATATAAAACTTGGTTTTAAAAAGTTGTTTTTAATATTAAATAACATTATAGCATGTTTTACTAAAAGTTAATAAATTATTATTCATTAAATAATATCTTTTTTATTTATCCATGAATCATTTTTTTTATCAAAGCCAAGCCACCTAACCAAAACTTGATTTCCTTTTTATCTTATTATTTTTTCTACAAGGTAAACATTAGGAAATTTAACAGATGTAAGTTCAGGTTCATAAAAACTGCCTTTTATTTGTTTTTGTGTGTAATCAAGTAAATTGTATGTTATTGGATCAGTTCTTTTTATTTTCGCTATTGTATAAATTTCTGTTGACCAATTAGGTTGATAACCTTTTGCAAATATACCTTTAAATTTACTTATACGAACAAAATCTCCAACTTTGTATTTTGCTTTTCGGAATACTTTTAATTTATTGTAGACAGTTTTTAATAAAAATTTCTCATTTTTCTTTGTAACATTTTTAGGTGGAAGTTAATTGTATGATGATATGTTGAGTTATATTTTTCTTGTTTGAGCCTTTGAGTAATTTTAAATTAAGCTTGGCGGTTAGGATATCAGTTATGTTTAAATTTAAAATTAAAACAACAATAAGCTTAAGAAATTGTGCTTATTGTTCTTAATTGAATATGAAAAGTTTTTACGGTTTGGTTTAAGTACAAAGTTAGTATTATCAAAGTTTAAGTTTGATTTAATATTTCCGCGAAAATAAAAAAAGTTTTATAAATTAAAAAAAAAAGCTTAAGCTATTAGGCAAAATATTTTTAATTAGATATAAAAAGTTTTTTAAATATCAGTTATGTTTAAATTTCAAATTAAAACAGTAATAAGCTTAAGATATTGTGCTTACTGTTCTTAATTAAATATGAAAAGTTTTTTAAAGGTCGGTTTAAATACAAAATTAATATTATCAAAGTTTAAGCTTGATTTAATATTTCTGTGAAAATAGAAAAAAAGTTTTATATGTTTTGAGTTGAATATTCTTGATTAGATATGAAAAGTTTTTATAGTTTTGGTTTAAGTACAAAGGTAATATTCAAAACTAATATCAATGTTAAAATTGAAAGACACTTTTAATGTGTGTATAATATTTTTTATTTTACTTAAACATCTTTAAATTGTGATTTTTTATTAAGCTAACAAAAATTTGATTATTTTTTTGTTTTTTTTACAACTATTGCTCAATGGCATAATGCCCCAAGCATATGTTTTTATGTTATCTTCAGTTACATATCTTTTATTATCTAATGAACTTAAAGCTACTTTATTTAAATTTTGTGCATAAATTGTATGTAAATATAATCTAAATATTTTCATTTCTTTGAAACAAGTTTTAATTTTTAACAAACAATTTTTATAATTATCTAATGTCAAAGTTTTCAAAGCTTCAAGTTTTCAGTAAATCTAGAGTGAATATGATAATTTGGTTTTGCTATTAACGCTCGAGCACCTAAATGTCTTCCTTGACTTTCCCATATCCCATAAAATAGCTATCTTGACAATTTTTCTTTTATCTACATTTTCCATTGTTTTACCAAAAACAGCATTATTCATTAATTTAAAATAATCTTTTTCAAAAGCATTTTTAACCATTGACCTGTGTACGTTATTTAAATCAATATATTTTTTTAACCAATTGCTTTGTGTGAATTTTAGTACTTTATAAATTTTTTTGAGAATCAGGGGGTTTCGAAGACACTGTTTGCGTTTGTTTGTTAAGTCAACTAACAGTTTAGGAATTTTACCTTTCGGTGGAACTTTGTTTTCAGCACAAAAAGGAAAATCATTGTGCAAATCATGTAAATGTTGAGGGTAATCTAAATCCACTTCTAAAACGTAGCCAGTTTGCGAATCATCGGCAACAGAAAGCACATCAATATTTTCAGGAGTATCAACCCAATGAAAATCTTTATAAGGTAAATATTGGATCATTGCCCATCCATATAAATTGTTGGCATCTTCATATACTATATATTTGGAAGGTTCGTTTTTTTTTATTAGATTTCCCCATAAATTTATTATTTGCCACTGAATGTCTAAGTGAACACTGACTAATTCCACCACGTATCCCTTTTTTAAAAAAATTATACATATCAACATCAGTTAACAACTCTAATTTCATATCAGTGTATTTTAACATAGCCGCCCATGACAAACCTGGTGTAGTGTAAAAATTTGCAGGATCTAAAGAATAGATTTTGGAGCTTATTTTTCGAAAGTTTTCAAAAACATAAGTCAAAATAAGTACATCTGTTTTAAGGTAAAGTTTAAGATAGTCCCATAAATTTTGACATTTAAACGTATTCCATACATTAACTGCATGAATGTAGCCTTCATCGGAACATGGTGTGTTTGTCATTTGATTGGTAAAATTTTCTTGTGGCGGTAAACATGTTTCGTCAAGTCGTTCAATGGAATTTAAATACTCATAGGGAAAAACTCCCTTTCGAGTCATAAGTTTAAATTTTTCATTATTATTGAATTCTTTTTTTATATGAATCAAATCGTTTTCATTTAAATTTTTACACAATGAATCAAGGCTATAAACCATAAATCTGAAGCTATCGAGAAAACGTAAATAAAATGAATGATTATTATCTATTGTAATTTTTTTAGATAATGAAATATAACTTTATTCAAAGGAATGACACCAATATGTCCATTCACTTCGTTTAGTTCTTTAAATAAAAGATGACAATCATAGTCGGAAAAATTGTGAAAAAATATTAGGAAAAAATTTTATCGTCTATACAATAAGTTGCAATAAGAATGAGCAGGACCTCTATAACTGCCAGTAAAGTGGCAATGGTCTCTAATTCTATTATTAAAATCTAAATGCTTACCACATATGTGACACGTTTCTTGAACCAATTGTTGTAGCTGCTCATCCAGTGTTAGCGGATTCATCGGTTTTGAACTCATAAAGAAGGCTGAATATAATTCACTGCATGTTTCTGCCAATGATCGGATAAATTCCTTAGCACAGTTAGCTCCAACAAATTCTTTGAAACAGTTTAGCCCATCATCAAAAGAACATTTTTTTTAGTAAGAGAAAGCTACTGGAACATGTTGATGAATGTTTGTTGTTGAAGACATCGTGGAATCAGAATTGCATGTTGCAATAGGTTGTAAAATACTCTCAGCATCGGCATAAATAACAAAAGGTGCTTTCAATTGTTGTTGATAATTCTTAAACTCTAGTGTATTATTTTCAACAGACGGAAGCTTTGTAACTACTTTATTGCATTCGGGTTTGTGTAAGTCACGTTGTTGTAATGTATGAAAATGTTCCAAGCACATATTACAAATATAAACTTGATGAGTATTCCTTGTTACAGACTGACTTATCAATCTTGATAAATGTTTTATGTAAACAAAATGAAATTTTTCATCCCTTTCCAAAAGCAATAAATTGACATGAAACTTTTTTTCACATTTTGTCAAATAAAATGGTTCTACAACCTCATATTTCTTATTAATGACTTCCAATCCAAACAAATTTATGCTTATGTCATTATTAAGTTCTTCGAATAAATTTAGTTCAGACAATTTAGTTAGAAATTGCATATTGCCAAAATTAAGTTGTAAAACATCGCCAAACTCAAGCTTGACAATTTGTTGAGAAATGTCACTAATTTTGTATGAAGATGTTCATTTTGCACTTTCAGCGCAAGTTTGTAAGGCTGATACTAAACTCCACTTAAAACAGAAGTTATCATTATTGTGGATATTAACGCAGGTTTTTTCATCTTCTTTGTTTTTTGGTAACTTAAAATAACTAGAAACGTGGATTGGTTCATATTTATTAATATTTATTTCCACGTGTAAAATTCTAATCAACGCCGAGCCACTATCCTTTTCTTAGAAGTCTTTTGCTTGTTGTTGAATAACGTCTTTAGCATTTTCAAATAAATCATTAAGATCGTCTGCCTGTGTAATGCTTAACATTCGAGTTTGAAAAGATTTGATTGATATATTTTCAAACTCTTCTTCTGTTGGTTTTATATATTCGCCGAAAAGTTCCAGATTCGCCTTAATGACATTGTGCTTTTTTATTGATTGTCTCAACAATTCAATGATATCGGTTTGAGCCTTTTCTAAAAAGTGTGATGGGTTTAATATGCCTTCATCATCATTATCTCTAATAAATGTTTCTAGTCTATTTTAAAAACATTCATTAATACAGCTAACATTAGTTTTAATGACTTCTGCTGCATTTTTTTTATGTTCATTTGTCCGAATGTGGTAATTCCACAAATTATTTGAGATGGCTGTTTTGCACTTCTTGCAAAATTTTGTATTTTCATAACCTTTTCTGTTGTTTTTTATATGTTCTAATAAATTTTTTTTTCCTACCAAATGCTTTTTGACATAAATCACATTTATGTTTTAATTGTACATTTATTGTACATTTATGGCTTTTAAGATTGTCCGGCCTTGTTATATGATATTTTACACCAAAATAAAATATACGAGGTGCTTTCCTGGCGCTTTCTAGAGACGAAAAGAGATCAAACGGTGGTGCTTTGTGAGGTGGAAGATCCAATAACCAATGAACAAATTATATTTTTCATGCCGGACAGGTTTTCAAAAAAAAGTAAGAAATGAACCGGAATTTAATAGAGTGCAGTTTTATTTCAAATTTTTGGGACGGGATAAAGACAAACGAAATATGGCATTATTTCAATTAATTCCATCGATTGATATCGAATCGCAGGAAAAATTTCTGAAATAAATAAAGTTCAATATTAAAAATTTTTTTTCCCTAAATTTAATTTGTTTTTTTTTTTATTTATTTTGAAAGAGAAGGAAAATTTTTTTTTTGTTTCAGATACTTATGACGGTGCTAAGGGGGCCCCTTGGCGCGAGGGGCCTGTATTCAAGACTAGTTTCGGTCTGTAAAGGTCCGAAACGGTCTGTGAAGGTCCGAAACGGTCTGGGAAGGTCCGTTAATAGTTTTAAAAATTTAGAGCGCACGTGCGCACAAGCGCCC